>APFE030885454.1:2982-16999 GCA_000404065.3 Pinus taeda
CCACCATCCATCACATCATATTTAAGATAAAATTCTAAGGTTCGAGCAGTGGAACATCACATCGAACATCAACAACAAGTCCTCCAACTCTTAAAGGATAACCTTGTGTTGGCACAGAATAGAATGAAACAACAGGTAGATCAACATTGCAGCGAAAGAAGTTTTGATGTGGGTGATTGGGTATTCCTATGGCTACAACCATATAAACAAATGTCCCTCAAGCAAGCTAAGAAGGATAATAAATTATGACAAAAGTATTATGGTCCATACAAGGTGTTGCAAAATATTGGTACTATGGCATACAAATTGGAGCTTCCTGCAGCTTCTCGAGTGCACCCAATTTTCCATGTTTCATCTTTTAAGAAGGTTATAGGTGACAAGCTCCAAGTTCAAACAATATTGCTAGAACTTGACGAGGAAGGAAAAATTATATTGGAACCAAAAGCAGTCACAGAAACAAGAACTTGACAACTACGAAATCGATCAGTTTCGGAGTATCTCATCAAGTGGAAGAACTTATCCACTGATGATTCCACATGGGAGGATGAGAATTTTATACAGAAGCATCCAGAACTACTCAAGCATTGAGGACAACACTTTTTTGAAGGATAGGGGCATGTTAGGTCCCTATAATACTAGTGATTACCCCATTACTATTGTAGTTGTATTCCATATTAATATTGTTGTGCTCTTATTGTCCCCATATTGTTATTATTGTGCTCCATAGAATCCCTCTAATGTTATTTTTGTGGCTTTATATTATTATTGTTAGGTCGGTTGGGTTATATTGTGAATCCTTAGACTCCTATATATATAAAGGAGGTTTTGTCATTCGAATTATCCAAGAATTCTTCATTTGTGTAATGTAAAGGAGGTTTCCCCCTCGAAGAGGCTAAATTCTAAGGCATTCAACTATCTTTTCTATCTTTTTGTGAGTTGGTTTCATAACAGTCAGTGCTAAACAAAACAACAAATTAGAATACAAAGAACCTAATGCAATTAAGATATGAACATGCATATACATAATATAATTATCTAGAGCTTACCTCTACCACATCATTTTTCTACACGTTGCTCTTTACTGCTCTAGAAAGTCTAGGCCTTTGCAGCCCTTGACATCATTTGATCTAGTTTTGTTTTCTTGCCTTCTAGGAGCATGATATTGAATCTGATGTATCTTTGTGATTTAAGATCCCCAATATATGATATTTGGTCCTGTATTATCTCTTGGAGTCTTCTTTCCAATGCCATAGGTCTGACCTGATTTGGATTCTTCAAGGAAACGTTATGCCCAATCTCTCATAATGACCTAATTATGGACTAGTTCAGTAGAGCGAACTTGTATAGCATACCACGTGTGACTGTTTCCTCCCTTAGCTCTAAAATTGATATACAGAAAAATAAAATCCATGCACTATCTTCTACTTTTTACAGAATTCCAGTCCGATTCTTAAAGAGAGAGTTATGACGATTTTCCCAAGGTCACCACTTTGAGATGAAATTCAGGATCTTGCAAAAACCCTAACTTCCACAAATCATATCTTCGAAAATATAGCGAAAAAAGATATGAAATTAGTCCACTACATTCATCAGGATTTCAGCTCACATTTTTTTTAATTTCAGCATCTAAGACTTCGCAGAAATAAAGCTATAGCGGAAATGCCATGATTGCTACTTTTGGAGGATATATGCGATTTCTTTTTATAGAGTTGAGAGGGGCTTCTATAGAGAATGTTGGAGGGAATTTAGGAGCTTAAAAAATTGTTAATTATTCACTAGTCAATGACCAAAATCAATGATAAATGCCATGCCACAACCCCATGGAGTTTTAGTCCACTAATTGGGGTTACTAACTTCAATCTTGAATAACTTACAAACCATGAGGAATTACGAGGAGAGCTATATACCAATAGAAAGATATTTTTACGTAGAGTATTCCTATAATGGTTATGAGACAAGAAAACATGAATGATAATGCCCAATGTGCAATGGAAGTTAAGGGTCATCCTTGGTGTTGCTTGGGTTGAGATCAATGACAACCTCGGATCATCTTTATATCAACAAATTTAATAGCTGGGGTTGTTCAGACTATAGGAAATGCAAATGCAATGGTGTTAATAGTAGGTGGAGACTTGAAATTAGAGGCAAAGGCTCTGGATAGAACATGATTGTTATTGCCTAGCCAGCAACAACAAATGGTAACCCAAGTTAGTGCTGCAAAAAAGATACCCCTATTCCTTGTGATCATGCTCGAGGGTCCTTTTGATATAACATTTGAAAAGGATGATAAATTTTTTTTAGGTATTCTTTGGGTGGGATATCCAGAAGAAGTTGGTGGAGCAACCATTGCAAATGTAATATTTGGAGCATATAATCTAGGTAAAGTTTAAAATCAAATCACCAGCTTTAGGTACCTTATCAAATATGTCATCTTAGTTTATGAGCCCCAAGGATTAGGTCAAGTGGTCTAGAGTTAGGTATGAAGTTCTTTGATATTATTGCTAGTTGTTGCTAGTCACGGGGTTGACTCTCTTCCATTCCCTTGGGGAAAGTCCATGGATTCAGGGCCAATGGTTATCTTAACTGACCATCCACAAAATGGGGGGAAGTACTTTGTTTCCTGAGCTTTCATGCCTTATTTCATGGGAAAGTACCATTTTTCCTTTCCTAAGATTTCATGCCCTAGAATTAGGGCCAATGGTTTACGCAATTTACCATCCCACAAAATGGGGGAAGTACTTTATTTCTTGATCTGTGATTCCAAGGAAAAATGTCATATTAGTTTTTGAAATCCACACGCATCAAATGTTTTTGCAACTTTTCGAACCACCCTTGCTAGATTTCACTGCAAATCTTGTTCTTTTTTCAATGCCCATATGAATGCATGGAAATTGAGGTCCATATATTTTTTTGTTGTAGGTAGAAAATTGCCTATGAATTCATACCCATAGCATTTTGCTATCAATGTCCCCATGAACAACATGAACATGAGGCCTGACAACATCATAGGTTACCCTAGCCTTCCTTAGAAATTCTACATTGGAAAGGTTGTTTACTCATTCGTATATGGATTAATCTATACAAAATTCAACCACGATTTAGTTAAAGTGCATGAACTAATTTGTATTCATCTAGATGCATGTTCTCAGATGAAATCAAAATCTTGTGAGGATCTCAGTGTGACCCACCATCCTCATTCCAAACATTTAACAGCTTGTACTTCACTTTGGTTGATGCATTTGTCCTCCATCTTTAGCAATGTCAACTAAAATAACTGTGCTAGGCATAGGAGCGGTGGTTAAACAGACTCCTCAAGCTCCTCTCTCTATAAAATTCACTTCAAAAAACTTTCATTTAGTGCCATAAAATTTACATCTGGGTCACATGTGCATGTATGTTTGGGGCCTCTAGTATCATTAATAACACAATGTTCATGGGTGCAGAAGAAAGAGAAAAATGATGAATGTTTTCCCAATACAGCTTGAACCATGCATACCATTACCAATGATATCTCTTCCCATAATGCTATCTTGGGTCTTGATTCCATAAATATTTGGTCAATGTCACTTCAAACATAGGCCACCTCCTAAACTCTAGGTCAAGTTTTACTCTTTCAACCTTACTATCATCCTTACAAGCTTTAGGAGGTGATAATGTTGCTATGACCCCATGATACGAATTAAAATTTTGGCTTCTGAGTTTCTCAAAAAATTCAATAATGGTATTCTCTCAGTTTGATTGAAGATCATGCTCCTATGCACATAGCTTAGTTTCCATGTTCAATCTAGCCATTTCCTATCACTTCCAAGATTATTCTCTTTTGAATATGTCTTGATCTCTTTTCTCTATTGCTTCCAAGAATATCTTTTGTGAATTCTCCTGGCATTCCATCCAACATTTTATCATGTTCTCTAGAAAATACTTAATATAACTAAGATTTTGTTTCCTTTTTCTCCTTTCCCTGTTAATTTGCAACTCTGATTTTGATTTTCCTAAATCTTCTTCCATAGAAGTACCATCAAAAGACAAACTTTTGTCTTGTTTTGTCAATTATTTTTTTGGACCTCGACAAATTTATTTCCTCTTATAGTTGATTGATGTTGTGCATCAATAAAGAACTAGAATTTCTGACATCACCTCCATTGCCAATATTTGTATCACTACAAGATCCGTTGTTGGATCCATTGTCAATACCACCATTCTTCAGAGAAACTCCAACATAAAGAGATTTGAATTGCTACAGTTTCTGTAGCTCTTGCCACACTGCCTGTTCATTCTACCATCCCTGGTTTTCTTGTAGTATTTATACACATTCTCAAAAATATTATTGCACTTATTTGCACTTCTATGGAACCCCATCTCTGCAAGATCATTGCACATAAATTAAAATAACAGAGTCAGGATGTGATGCTAATGCGTGCTACACTAGTAGTGGCATTCCATGAATATAGGACTCTAGATTTTATGAATATATGAATATAAAATGACAATATTGGAAATATTATTCTTGAGAACACAACAATGTAATAAAAATGTCAACTTGCATGAATAAGAGTACCTGCACAATTCATATTAATCCTAAATTCTGAGAATGATCCAAACTTAAAACTATAAACTTCAAGATTAAAAATAACATGGATGGCCATTCTGTCTCTGTGTTATGCTTGGTATGACTAGTCTTCATTAGTGTTACAGAAAATAATAAATATTTAAAAACTGATTTCTCTAGGCTACATAGAACTTGTCTTCTCTAGGTCTCCAATGGAAAAAAGTAATCCAATAAAATCATCCTAATTAGGTGAGACAAATTTTGGGTAGCACACAAAAACAAAATATATGGCTATATTAGGTTACAAACATTTTATAGCTTAATTCAATCAGGTGCCCTAATATAAATATTACCCACATAAGCTGGTTGTATGATTGCCTGAATATTTGTAGGGTGTAGCTCCTATTGCAAAACTGCAGGATTTCCATGAGCCAAGTATAATGTCAAGTATATATACACGTTGTTTAATTCTTGGATTATGAATATTGTTATTGCAACTAAAATATATGTGCTATAAACTAACTTGAAACAGGATTTCCGGGACTAAAATTAGACCTTCTCGTTAAACAAGGGGCTATAACTAGTGATCCAGGAGGATCTAGTCAGATCAGTTGCACAGGTTCATCGTCAGTGTTTAGTGTGTTGGAAATAATACTGAGAGGGGGGGGGGTGAATCAGTATTATTAAATCAAACACTTTTCATTTTCTTAGATATATATACGCTACTTCAGTTATGGGAGCCCGCGTATATATGAAACTATGTCTAAAGCAACCAATGTATATCAGTAAACTTATGATTCAGTTATTCCATTAAATGTTAATCTATAATCAGTGTAGCAAAACTTCATTAACCATAAGAATAGTAAACAGGTGCAGTAAAACAGAACATATCATCACACACATGAACATAAGATATAAGGTGGAAACCCAATGTGGGTGAAAACCACTTGCTGCAATGCTTCTTTATCTTCTTGTTAATAAGAAACTTTTTTTTTGTTCACAATATTTCTGTACTAGTGCAGTATTATACCAGTACATAGGCTTCTACATGTAGAAGGCTACAACCTTCTCTCATTCACCAGCTTCTCCTAGAAAGGAGCTACAACCCCTTTAGCTCTTGTACTAGTTGATGTACTAGTATGTAGGTGCTGACCTACAGAAGGCTACAACCTTCTCTTTTCTTCCAGGGACCATGTTTCATAGATTTTTAGACTGGATCCATAAATAACATCAATCAAATATCAAATGTATGTGCATCAACCAATCCCCTTTGCACCAATCAAAACTGAATCAATCAATCACTTCTCTGGATGCTGATAACCAGAATAGAGTAACAGTAACCAAACACCAATCCTCAACCCATAATACTACAGCAATAAACAGAAGTAGCTAAAAAATATTTTATGAGACGTACGCTACTTCAAGATGAAGAACCTGTGTGCATACACTTCTGTATTAAGGCAAACCAGCATATACACCGTTTTGAATTACTGAACTAGCGTGTATACGCACCTTTGATGCGCCGAACCAGAGTACAGATCTATAAAAGATAATTTACCCTTTTCAATTATTCAGACATCAGTTATACCCAGATTATCAGATTTATAGATCAATTCATGCGCCAAATATAACAGATCAAAATCACATAAAGATACTACAATTCAAGCCTTAAGATCTTGACCCATCAATAGATCTTATCCTTGTTCTAGTGCTCAGGTTCTATTCTGGTACCTGTCAGATAGAGCGGACTACCAATCATGGATCTATAGGTTGGTTGATGTACTACTACTGAATCATCATTTGCGCTGAGGCCGCATCCTGTTACGATAGGGGTACATACTGGTTTTGAATCTTCCATGCCATATTTCTTCAAGATCTTCTTGAGGTACTGGGTTTGTGATAGAAAGATACCATATTTGTTTTGTTGGACTTGTAAACCAAGAAAATATGTCAGCTCACCTAGTAGGGACATTTCAAATTCTTTCTACATCACTAAAGCAAAGTTTTGACTCATGGCTTATTCATTGCTACCAAAGATGATATCATCAACATACACAACAAGTATTAGCAATTTATCATTATCAATTTTTATATATAGATTTCTATCTGTTGATCCTTTTGAAAAACCTTGTTAATGGAGATATTTGTCCAGACAATAATACCAAGCCCTTGGAGCTTTTTTAAGACCATAGAGTGCCTTCTTAAGTCTGCATACAATTTTTGGATTATTTCCAAGAATGAATCCATCTAGTTTCTCAATATACACTTCTTCTTCTAAGTCTCCATTTAAAAAGAAAGATTTTACATCCATTGATATACTTTGAACTTCTGAAAGCTAAAAAGAGCAAGGAACATTCTTATGGCTTCAAGTCTAGCAACCGGTGCAAAAGTTTCTTCAAAGTCTATACCTTCTTATTGAGCATATCCTTTACAAACAAGTCTAGCTTTGTTTCTAATAACATCTCCATTTTTGTTCAACTTGTTTTTGAATATCCATTTGGTCCCTATGACATTCTTATCATTAGGTCTAAGAACCAATTCCCAAGTGTTATTCTTTTTAGTCTACTCAAGTTCTTCATTCATGGCCTTGACCCAACATTAATCTTTGCATGCTTCACTTATATTTCATGGTTCAATGGAGGAGAGCAATGCTAGATAGCTTGAATCTTATGTTATAGTTATTCTTGTTTGAACACCTACCTCTTTCTGCCCCAAAATTTGAGTCTCTGGATGGTTCTTCTAAACATACCTGGATGGAGTCTTTTCTTCTATTCTTATCTGATCTTCTGGTGCCTTATAAGTTTCTTCTTCAGAATTAATCTAATCTGATGTTAAAGGATAGTCCTCTTCATCTTCAAAATCTTCGTTTTTTATCTGTTTTGAATTGTTACCTTCTTCATCAACCACCACATCAATACTTTCGACAATTTTTCCAAGTATTTTATTGTAACACTTATATCCTTTACTTTGGAAAGAGTAACCAAGGAGAATGCCTTCATCTGCTCTAGGTTCAAACTTGCCAAGATTTTCATCAGTCCTTTTGATGTAAAATTTTCTTCCAAAAACCTTGAAATATTTTACCATAGGAATCTTACCACACCAAAGTTCATGAGGAGTTTGAGTGTTGTTTACCCGAACATTTGTTTTGTTGAGAATAGTAATGGCAACAAATGTAGCTTCACCCCAGAAGGTTGCAGGAGTTCCAAATTCATCAAGCATAGCACGAGCCATTTGTTTAACCGTTCTGTTCATCCTTTCCACTACTCCATTTTGTTGAGGAGTCCTTGTAGTAGAGAATTCCATTCTTATTCCATGTTCTTCACAAAAGTAGAAAAATTCATCCGAGGTGAATTCCCCTCCTCGATTTGACTTGAGGCATTTGATTCTACGATCTGATTCATTTTCAACCAAGGCTTTGAAAGCTTTGAACTTTTTGAAAGCTTCATCTTTATGCTTCAGAAGTCCTATCCAACACATCCTGGGAAAGTTGTTAATGAACAATATAAAGTGTTCTTCTCCTCGAGGTGACTTTTTCCTTGATGGACCACATAAATCAGTATGGAAAAGTTCAAGTGGCTTACTAACTGATCCTTCCTTCTCAGGGAAATTAGTTCTAGTTGCGTACCAAACTGACATGATTTGCATATTGTATTGTCTAGAATTCTGATGTCTAGGAGATCACGAACCGCCTGATACTTGCATGATTTCCTTATTTGAGAGAAGCTTAGATGCCCCAATCTTTTGTGCCACAACCAATGTTCATCATTATTTCTTAGATAACATTGTTTTTGTCCTCCCTTGAGTATGTATAAATTATTTGGAGTTCTTATGCCTTCGATAATTGTTTCTCCTATATCAAGCACACGAACAATACATCCATTTGATCGAAATATTACCTCATTTCCTTGATCACAAATTTGGCTAACACTCAATAGATTATGCTTTAAGCTATCAACATACATAACATTTCCAGCTTTGAACTTGTTTTTTAAAAGAACAGAACCTTTACCTTTTATGAGAGCAGGTGTGTCATTTCCAAATGAGACCTCCCTTTCCTTTTCTAAGGCACTATATGGCTAAAGTTTTTCTTTATCACTTGTCATATGTTTCAAACATCCACTGTCGATGTACCACTGGTTTTCTTATCCTCCGCATATAAGGCTATACCACATCTTGCTCCTTCTGAGATGTTTACCAAAACTTACTCCTGTATTCAGAATCTTCATGACCAAAGTTGTTACAAATAGAGCGTTCTATTTCATTTTCATGAGTGGAAAATTTGTTGTAGGTCCTCTTCATGATCTCAATCGTGCTCCTTTGATTTCGTGCTTCTCAAGTCATGATGGTCTTGTAGGAAACACATTGAGCAGCTTTGTGTCCAAAATTATGACATGAAAAACATTGGCAATTAAAGAAATTCCTGTGATTATCAAATCTACCGTCTAGGTGATTGTAGTTTCCCTTGACATTCATTCTTGAGGAAAATTGAGAATGATTTACCTGTTGGTTGTAGCTTCTGTTCATCCTTGAAGTAGATTGACCTCGATTTGCTTGGTGATCTGTGTCATGTCTTTGCTAACGATTGTCAATCTGTTCAATTCTCCTTGTTGCATCAAGATAACTTTTGGAGGTGGATGGATTTTGTGCTTGAGATGCTTCTTCAGTATATCCAAGACCTATCTTCATTAGAGGAGAATGCTACACTTTGATAATCTCATCTAAAGTTTTAGATCCTTTAGCAAATCTAAGGTTAAGAGCGTTTGTTTTCTCAATATCTTTTCTAAGTCCCATAATTTCACATTCTAACTGTTGGAGAGGTAAATCCCCTCTACGGATAGAGGCGATCCCTACTAGCCCAGAACGGGTCTAGCAACAATCAAACAATGCTATCACGCAAGTTCCTGATTGCATATAAAGAGTAGGTGATGAAGACCTACTTGAGATCCAACGCTTTAGTTCGTAGGAGAGATGGCGCTCGTGTTCCTTTGCCTCGGCCGGTCACAATCCTCCACTATCCACGTGAATGGACACCTGCACAAAGAGAGAACAAACACAAACCCAAGCGTGAAATCTAATATATGCAATTATACATTAGTCAGGAAGGATATAATTCAACATCAACCATTACAAGTACAACGAGAATGGAACCATAATGATAGTCATCTATTATTAATAATCAACAAAGGAGAATACAACCAGCGTCCTGACGTCAAGTCCTCCTTTGGCTGGGTGCTCAGCTACACCAAGTCTTGCAAAAGCTTGAAGGGGGGAGGGACAAGCTCTCTCTCTCTTTAGTGACAAACTCTCCTTACTTAGGGAAAGCCTTATGGATACAAAGAAGGCTTCTTGCAACTCCAACCTTTTGATATCTTCCTTTCAGCACAAGTATTGCCACAAGAGTCAAAGCTATTAGAACCAGAACTAGGACTAGCTTGCTCAAGCCATGGGAGCAAGCTTTTATAGAGAAAAAGGAAGAGATAAGGTCAATCCCCCACAATCATGGATTTGGCTTCATCACTTGGAAACTTCCATGGAATGGTGGCAAACAACTTTCCATCCAAGGAGATTCAAAGCCAAATCATCCTCACTCAACTTGGAATCAGTTTGGTGAATGAGGTGGATAGAAACTTTGGAGGTTTGAGTGGTTAAAAATTTTGCCCAAACTGGTTGGCGCAATTGCGACTCTAAGACAGAGCTCCAATGGTGCGCCCTTCATTTAGGATTTTCCCCATTGGCGCGAGCATAACATAGGGAACTCACGCTAATGCAAAAAGGGCTATTTTTAGGGGCAATGAGCAGGAGATGTCTTAAGGGCATATGAAGCTCATGTTCAGAGGTAAATAAGGCAAGTGGTTTCAAGTCTTCTTACTTCTCACAAGTCCCAGAATGGGTCCTCCAAGATGCGGGAGAGGGGTAACAAGGACGGTGACAAACGGTGACAAATTACTGTGTAACAGATGCCCCCTAAAGCATGAGGCCCGAGAGAGAGAGGGGTGAAGTGCTTTACAAGAACATGTGTGACTGAAACACTGCCGTCGAAGAACCTACGAAAAGAAGTACAACTGATATCTGAAGTACATGATATATATGTGGTATGGGCACAGCCATCCGTGACAGAGTATAAAACTGGATCCCAGGCATGGACGCAGCCATCCGATGAGGATCTATAAATGAACTCACGTATGGTCGCAGCCATCCAATGAATGAGTCATGTAATGATTACAAAAATCCACAAAATGCAACCCGGATGTAAAACATGCACAATCTGGGGTCTTGCACTCCAACACGACCCGAACACAGTACAAGTTCAAGCATGTGAATATGGGAGTCGAAGTCGAACATGCATGAACATCATCTGATTAGCAGCCAATGATGTAAGCTATTAACAGACGTGAGAGCTGCCACCAATAATGACGATGGTCCTCAATGTACTATAGGTACAATCCACGGCGTGCGAATGAATGAGTCGGTGTCGAACACCCGTAGAGTCATCCAATCGGAGGCCAATGATGAAAACCTCGCGTCGAACACGAAGAACCTACCATTGAGGCATGCAGGCTCTAAGGTACCTGAAGGGAATCTCTAGGTCACCTTCCTGGATAATGAGCTGAAGTCGATAGGAAGTGATCCTTGTTGAAGGTGGGCCATAATGTTTCCCACATCATCGACACAAGACGGAAAGAGACAATATGTTTTTTGTAAGATATCGGAGGGAGGTTGAGTATTCTTGCAGAGGCCAACTTCTCTTGAACATATCGGTGGCACAACGATGGATTTGGCAGTATTTGAGGTCAAATGATCAGGGGTCATGATGACAAGATGATGAGCAGATGAATGGTCAAATAGGATAACCCAAACCCATGGAGGCAAATGTGAGATGAGATGTCCCCACCCAAACATGAATGCAAACAGTGCCATGTTCAAGAGCGACATACTGCCGATGACGACGATTATGATTCCTTTATTTCCCCCACCATTTCTGGTGAGTACCTCGGTTATTTTTGGACGACAAGCTTGACGGGGATAGCATATGCTTGAAGGGTGTCATTTCGACAGAATCCGATGTCATTAAGTTTTAACGAGTCTGACAAAGGAAAAACTCGGCATCTTTTCATGTTTAGAGAGTTTGAAAAGACGCCAAAAAGAAAACTCCAGGGGTGTCCTTTTTCGTAAAGTTGTGTCTCTCGAGCCCAAAAAAGTATAAAACTATGTTCGAAAGAACCGCCTGATTATTACAACCGAGGAGTACTTTTCATAGGTAGTGACATCGATCCGAAAAAGTAAAAAAGCGATTGATATCACGTCGTTTCATTTCCATTAACGAACCTGAAACGACAAGGGTTCGACAATCTTTTCATGTTTTATACGGTCGGGAAAAAGAGTTTAAAAGCGACCGCCTCTTATTTACTTTTAACGAGTCAAGAGGAATAACTCGGCAATCTTTTCACGTTTAGCGAGTCAGAAAAGAGCTAAAAGATGACTCCATATTGACTTTTTCGTGTATTTACCGAGTCCGAAAATGTATAAAATACAACTCGTTTCACCGTTGAAGCTGCACAAGAGACCTATCGCTGCACAAGAAGTAAATGTAAAACCCATTTTCGACCAAAAGTACATTAAAATACTCAAAAATAACCTTTTTAAACCAAAAATGAGTTAAAAATCTTATAAATAGGATGAGAATGTAAAATTAAAATTACTTTTACCATTTTACCTCTTGAAGAGTGAAAAGAGTCCATTTGGGAGGCAAACTTGAGGCAGCGATTGCGATCAATCTAGGCAACCATTCGCGACCTCGTCAGTTCCAGGTAAGAGGCGCTTCCCTTAGCTCCATTTTCATACCATTTTTAATTCATTTAGCTCCTGATTGGGCCCCAGCAAGGGGGATTTGCAAAATTAGGGCTTCGCCCCATTGGCGCGGGTATCCAGCGTGGATCCGCACCAATGGGGTTAAAAACCCAAAGGAGCCACACCATTGGTGCGACTGTTTTAAGAACAGTCGCGCTAACCGCGCGACCTAATTTTTCCCATGTTTTTGCCCGTTTAAAATGAATTTTCCCGAATTAGTATTTATCTAATATTCTAATGAAGGCAATTTTGTCCTTGTGGGTACAGGAAACCGGTCAAAATGGTGGTAGTATGGAAAGAGCGAGACCATGACATTATTGATGCCTTAACCATTGAGGATGAAGGGTGCATGGATGCCCTACGGGACTGCGGCCTTAAGAAATTCTTCCTTACATCATCCATGCGGGTGCAACCTGAGTTGCTGCAATTTATGATTGATGCTTGGGACGTAGACGACCAAGTGTTTCGTCTACGGAATCAGACCTTGGAGCTCGAGGTCTCCGACGTATATTTCATTACGGGATTGTCGCGGAGAGGGGTGGTTCCTATATTGACAGGCAGTAGACCTTCTGGGGAGAACGTTGGCGAAGTGAAAGCTCGAGTGTGCCCCGAAGCACAATTCGGGCAGAATAGTGCAAAGGTGTTGATCTCCACCATCCGGGATTTGACACTGAAAGCTATCCTTTTCACCATCACACGCGCAACTGGGGTACAAGCGCCCCATGAGGCCAGCAAGAACCACCTGATCTTAGCGACTGAATGCCTCAGTCCAACTATTTTTAACTAGGCTGCTGCGGTGACTACTAACATAAAGAGACAACTCACTAATTGCAAGCAAGTTGAGACGAAACAGTTTGCATACGGCTCCATCGTGGTATCGTTCTTCCTGGAATGAATACCACTATTCCAGATTCAGAGAGCTGTGGTGGCAGACCCATTGCCACAAGAGCCTAGAATGGCTCGCTGGGCAGCACTGATGCCCAGGGGAGGAGGAGGCCAGGAGATGTCTTGGCATCCTGAGTTCTTCATATGGCTCCGACGATAGTTCATCGTGATCCAGGATTGGCCGTATGCAGGGACCAGTTTCATGGGAGACCCAGACCTTCCACTACCATAGGGGGAGGATTGGGAGGAGGAGCTAGGTATGTACTCCTTGATTTTAATGTTTTCTATTTTTTTTGTCTTTTTCGATACATGCCTGTTCTAATAATGATTGTATATGTATGCAGATGTGGGTCCAGAGCGACCAACTGGACTATCCCCTACAGCGCGAAGAGGCCAACCCGCAGCTAACCCATCGACAGTGGGGGAGGAGTTGATTCATAATCTCGAGGGGCTTGCCCAAGGGATTCCTGGTTATGCCAGACTAGCAGATGTTCCTCTTACTTACCAGAGGCATACAATAGGGGTGCCGACCCACGTCCACCGTCTGCTAGGATGATTGGTGCGGGCGGTGATGTGTTATCATGAGCACCAGCGTGCTTAGGCTTCTTGGACTTTATTTTCTGCATACATATTTTTTGAGAGACACGTGTCTCAGATGTACTGGGAACACAGATTCTATCCAGACATGTACATTCTATTTTTTGAGCGCCTCAGTGCGCCACACGATATATATAT
>APFE030885454.1:17633-37382 GCA_000404065.3 Pinus taeda
CCCATGCCACAGATGACAGATTGCGAGTACTGCGGGAAGCACCATCAGCGAAACCAATGTAAGGTGATCCAGACATCTATTCAAGAAGCAAAAGAACACAATAAGCGGCGATCACGCCGACACACTGAGATAAAAATTAAATAAACATGCACACACACAACACACTGTTAAAAAGCATATGCATGTAAAAAATAAAAGAGAGAGCGCCTGGACTCAGGCATAATATTTCTTAAGATACAGCCCATTGCGAGGCCTGTCCAGGTGATTTCCTTCATAATCTATCAGCTCATAGGAACCTTTTTGTAGAACTCATTTCACAATATAGGGCCCATGCCACATTGGCTCGCGTTTTCCTGCCCCCAGCTTATCGTTAGCTTGATCGTAGAGCAGTACTAGATCTCCCTCGATGAAAGAGCGGGGATTAACAGTGTTATCGAAGTGAGTTTTCATTCGCTTCTTTTGAGCTTCGATAGCTAGGGAGGCTAGACGACGTGTCTCCTCCAGTCGTTCCAAGTAAAGAAGCTGCTCTTCTACAGGAGTAGTATCGGGGAGTAACTCGACGGCTAATTTGAGTGAAGGAATCTCACACTCAATGGGAAGGGTTGCCTCCAGTCCATATACTAACTGAAAAGGGGTGAAACCAGTGGCGTCCTTCATGGAGGTCCGGTAGGCCCACAAAGCGGAGAACAACATCAAATGGCAACTAGACTTGTGCATGCCAACAATTTTTTGAAGCATCGTGACCAAGACCTTGTTCACGGCTTCCACTTGACTGTTCGCCTGAGGATAGTATGGAGTGGAACTATCATGCCTAATTCCTAGTTGGGTTGTCAACTCGGCCATCATATGATTACGAAAATGTTTTCCATGATCAGTGAAAATGGCTTGTGGAACCCCAAACCAAGAAATAACATGGTTGAATAGAAACTGCGCCGTGGTATGACCGTCTTCCGACAACGTGGGCATCACCTCGGCCCATTTTGTAAATTAATCTACAACAACGATGATGTAACCATGCCCCCCGGCCGAGCGAGGGTTACATGTCACATAATCGATGCCCCATTTGGCAAAGGGGCCTACGGTCACAACGGGGTGTAGCGGGGCAGCGGGCGCACGCATCTTCCGTTGGTAAATCTGACATTCGTGACAAGAACGTACGGCAAGGATGCAATCCTTGAAAATGGAAGGCCAGAAGTAGCCAGCACAGAGGATCTTCTGTGTGGTGGCATATCCAGACATGTGACCGCCACAAGCACCGGAGTGGCAGTCATTTAGAACTCTTTCAGCTTCTTCGAAGGTTAAGCATCGACGAAGAACCGAATCAACACCAAGGCGGTACAGGGTGTCCCCAACTATGTGATATGGCTGAGCTTGGTGATGAATCCGTCGACGAGCGTCTTTCGAGGTCTCGGGGTGGAAGGAGGATGTCTACAAGTAGACAATGATGTCCCCGTACCAAGGATCGAGGGTGCTGATAAGGAAAAGAGTTTCATCTGGAATAGACTCCTCTATCTGCGAGGAAGTAGCGGCAGATGGCAAGGAGCACAAAAGTTCAGCAAAAACGAGTGATTTCTTAGACTTGGCCGCAGTAAATTCCAAGTCAAACTCTTGGAGGATTACGATCCACTTTGAGTATTTGCCCCCCAGTAATTGTCGTGAAAGAATGTAGGTCATGGGGTTGCAATCTGAAATCAAGGTAGGGAGAAAGGAGGAATGGTGGTGAAGAGGAAACCACGAATGTTCGTCCAGAGACATAGTCTCTATGATAGCCTCATCGGAAGGAAATATTTCCTTCAAAGGATCCGAGGAGGTGTATTCTCCGAACCAGGGGGGAAAATCATCTGAGTCAAGAGCCCCACTCGTGACGGTGGGTTGATCATGAGAGGCCGATGCAGCAACAATTTCGATGTAGTTGAGCTCGGTTGGACTCAACGACATCTCCTCACCCCAAGGTTCTATCTGGTCAATGGAGGGGAGGATCCAAAGATTAGAACGAACCGAGATCATGGAGATCGAGGCAAAGTTGGGAGGTGGGAGGGAAAAAACACCCATAAGGGCGGGTTCTTTGAAGAGCCCAGCTCCCACACTCTCAAACGGAATGGAGGTATGCTCAACGAATGGTACGTTTCCTTCAAAACAGGAAGCGAAGAAAGAAAGTTGGTCGACCGTGACAATTTTCCCTTGATGGGGGAAACGAATGACATGGAAGAGGGATGAAGCCACAGCACGCATGGCGTACGTCCAACTCCGGCCCAGAAGGAGGTTATATGTGAGATTTGCGTCCACAACCTCAACTTCTACTTCTACAGTCTTCCCTTCTAAGGTAATTGGTAGTCGTTGAAGAATACCATAAGGTCGAGATTCTCTCCCGTCGAATGCTTCCAAGGTCGTTGGAGACTGACTCAGCATCGGAGACCCGATGGCTTTCCAACATGCAATAGACGTAATGCAGGTTGATGCACCCTCATCAATGACTGTACGATGGATCGTTTTGGAATTGATGACGACTTGAATGAGGAAAGCGATCTGATGAGGCAGTCGAAGAACATGGCTCTCGAGGTTGAAGATAATCAAATCTGAGTCCGCTAGGTCAATGCCACCGATGGTCGATAGCAGGGACTTCCTCTGGGGGGGGCAACTCTGAAGGACCTCTAAGGCGGACATAGCCGACGGAGCCTGCGCTAAGTCCTCTACGATGCTATAGTGCTGGGCAGCACGAGCATTCAGATTATAAGAAGACCTTCTGAGTACCCCTTTGGGAGGGGGTCGGATTGTCGTCTCAGTACTCGGTCTCTCGATATGGAGAGGACCAGAGCTGGACGAAGGAGAACTTGAGGGAACCTCTGGCTCATTCCTGGTGGACGACGGATACTCCTTTGCTCGAGTTGTTATATGAATAGGAATAGTTCCAGTCATGAAGACCTGGGAACCGAAGGGAGAAGAAGAGGGGTCAGCCACCATTTGGGTTTGCTGAGAGGGAAAGGGTTCTTTCAGAACCGCAGGGACCCCAGGAGCACCTTTCAACAAACGACTAACTTTGGACCACCTAGGGCAGTCCTTAGTGTAGTGATCCTCCTCACAAATGAGGCAAGGATACTTGGGTTTGTGTTTAGCTCCTTCCTTGGCTGGAGGTTTAGAGGATTCCTGTTTGGGTTGCTCGGATTTATTTTTCAGTTTCCCCTTTTCCTTTTTCTTTCCTTTCAAGGCCTTTCCCGTTGTGGTGGATTGGACGACGTTGACCTCGGAAGTGTTACCAGAATTTACAACACCTTGAGAAGTGTTTTCGTTGGATGCACTTGACTTTTGCTTCCTAGGGTTCGATGATTTTTTAGAGGCCTGGTTTACAGATCCAATGAATCCATCGACAAATGGCTTGGGCAGAGCCTTGGATGTACCGAGCTTGGGGGCGTCTGGCAAGTACTCATACAAAGTACCAGACTGAGAGTAAACTAAGTCTAGGTACTGAGCGCGCGCGATCGCTTGCTTTTCAGTTACACAGGCTCCCATAGCAATGTCCCATGCAATCTTGGGGACAAAGGAAGTTGTGAACCAGTCGGTGAGGAGTTGATCAGGATTCCAGAACTTGATCAACCTGTGACGCCTTCTCCATTCATGAATATGATCGGAGATATGTGTAGCAGTATCCTGCTTAAGAGACGTAAGGAGGTGAGTCCCTGTCTCGTACCGAATGGGTAACTGAAAGCGAGTCAGGAATGCCATGGCCAACAAATTTAAATCTTGAAATGACGCATGGGTCAATTCAATATACCATTTAGCTGCCGAACCAGTGAGGGTCCTCTAAAAGAGGCGAAGCCGAATCGAATCATCGAGCCATGAATTTGACGAACACCATAAGTGATATGTCATCACATGAGCTTGAGGGTCCTCCCCGGCCTTCCCATCAAATTTGGGATAGTCACTAGGTATCTTAGTTGGAACTGGTGGCCACTGTGGATTGTGCAGAATGGGATCATTCGTTAACTTTGACACATCGGGCGGTTCCAATATCGCTAGAAATGGTAGCTACAGATTAAAGGACATTTGTCCCGGATATGAGGTAGAACCAGAATTCCATCCAGTTCCTGGTTGCCCCCATTGCCCTTGTCCCGATGGGCTAGGTCTGAATGGGCCTTGTCCAGAAGGATTTTGATCATAGGGGTTATTTCCAGAGCCGGGTTGCTGGTTCTGCCCCCCAGCACCCCATTGGTTACCATACTGGCCAGTAGGTTGTTGATAATTTTGATAAGGATTACCCTGCGGCTGTTGGTAATTTTGATACGGGGTATATTGATTTTTCCCCTGGGGTTGCTGGTATCCGTACTGAGCCTGGGAACCAGGCGGCATTTGATGACCAGGTTGGGATTGATACCCACCTGAATGTGGGGGTTGGGATTGGTACCCACTTGAATAAGGAGGCTGGGCCTGATACCCACCTGAATAAGGAGGCTGGGATTGATACCCACCTGAATAAGGAGGTTGGGATTGATACCCGCCCGAATAAGGAGGTGGGATTGATACCTGCCCGAGTAAGGAGGTTGGGATGGATACCTGCCCGAGTAAGGAGGTTGGGATTGGTACCCACCTGAGTAAGGAGGTTGGGATTGGTACCCACCTGAATACAGAGGCTGGGATTGATACCCACCTAAATACGGATGTTGGGATTGATACCCACCTGAATGAGGAGGCCGGGATTGGTACCCGCCTGCATGCTGAGCCGTCTGGCTAGAAGGTTGTCCTGGTCGGATCTGAGATGGCCGTGTTCGCCCAGAAGGTCTAGCTTGCTGAGTGAGGGGCTGCCCTTGCGCAACTGAGGATTGTCCTTGTTGACCAGGTGGTTGCTGAGCAGTAGGCTGGCCTTACTGCACGTAAGGCTGGCCCCCTTGTCTAGAAGGGTTGCCTTGCTGGTTTCTGGGTTGGCCTTGCTGACCATAAGGTTGTCCCTGGTTCCCATAAGGTTTCCCCGAAGGGTAGCCTTGCTGGGTACCAGGTTGACCTTGTTGAGCATTGGGTTGTCCCATGTTTCCAGAAGGTTGCCTAAGATATGTAAAAGCCGGACCACTAGAGACCAAAGGTTGTCCCTGATTGGGTTGTCCTTGTGGGCCTCCCTGTTGATCTGGGTAGTTTTGGCCAGCATACTGCTGCCCATGATTAGGCTACAAGTAGGGCTGTTGACCCTGGTAGGGTGGTCCTTGCTGTCCTTGTCCCTGATGGTACTGGCCGCCACCATACCCGGTGGTACCCCAAGCCACGTTCAAAGGAATGGAAGCCTCATCATAAGGCACTTCAAGCAAGGAGGTATACAAGTAATGATTCTCAGGATCATAAAACGGGCCTTGCCCATCTGGGCTCTGGACATTACGCAAGTACTGAAAATATGCCTCCTCCGCCGTCATATGATCAGAAGCAGGAGGAGCACCACTTGCGGGGTGCACAACTCTAGGAGTATGTGTCGATTGACCACTTTGCGCTGGACCTCGAGACGGGCCTGCAGCAGAAGTGACAGCAGATGATGCTGTGACGACACTAACAACTGGAGTCGACGCCGCGACACAAACGGTCTGGTTGGTTGGGACTGCTGTAACAACAGTATGGTGGAATTGGGAAACAAACGGTCCTGTGGTAGGGACGATGTTTTGATCCCAAACAGAAGAGGAAGCTACAGAGTTCATAGCATCCCTCAAAGATCTATAGCGCGCCGGCACCGTGATACCCAAAGGTGTAACGGTGTAGGGCGTAGAGATGATTGGGGATGTCGCTGAAATGGGAGTATCTATACTTGACATGACGAACGGCCCACTCGACACAGGAGAAGTGTCGCCCATATCGGAAGAAGCCATCGGAGATGGGACACCGACAGGAGTGGCGGGAAAATCCTCTTTAGAGGGCTCCCAAATAGGGTTCCAAGAAAATTCGTAGAAATCGTCCTCTGGAGCTCGAGAATTCAATGGTTGGATGCTCGGAACAATGGGAAGAGCGTCACAAACCGGTGTTTCAGGGGCAACAGAAGATGGAGACCCTTGGTCACTTGGGACGGGAGACGGAGTTGATGGGTCTGCGAGGATGATCAAACAACGACCCTAAGCAAGATAACAATAAAAACCTACTCAAAACTAAATGCACACGAGATCTAACCAGGTAATATTATCGTGGCCAAATAAATTTTAAGACACGGGAACTGAACTTGACCTTTTCATGTTTCGAGAGTCAAGAAAAGGACGAAAAGATGACTCTCTCTCCTTCGAATGTTTAATGAGCGCGAAGTGACAAGACGCTCACTTACACCTTTTCTTTTAGGGAGTCCAAAAAGGATCAAAAGTGACTGCTCTGAAGATTCTAAGCAAAAGGTTTACCAAGCAATCCGTAAAACTGCTTATACACCTTGGCAATCGTATGAGAACCAAGGACTTTCCGTACTGCAGTCAATCTTCCCGAATGTTGTGTTCGGTGCGTTACGGTTTACAAGGCGGCAGACTCGGCTTCCTATGTATAAAGGATGCAAACCTGGTGGAGTCTCCCCATATATATGTGATGGTACGTGGGAGCCCAAATCCGTGCTAGACCATAATTGAATCACACCAGGAGGAATCACCCAACCTTAATGTGAAAGCAAGAGTGACTAGGTTTAATGACGCCGGAGCACGTCTCTAGCCTAGACCTCTAGATATTTGCATTAAGTTCCAATGCATTTTTAAATAAATTCGGTTTATTTTACAGTTGATCTTGAATTAAGTTTTGATTTCAGGTCCTACTGTATGATCTCTCACAATTACTTAGATGCAAACTACATGCCAAAGAACATCATTTCGTTCGATGAATTCTAACTATGAGAAGGTTAGGAATTTTTCGATCAAACAAAAATGAATACAAGCAATCAAACAATCTAATGCAGCTAATGGCAAGGAAACGAAACTTTTCTCTCGAAAATACAAATCAACGAAATGTTCTTTTTCCCTTTTAACTATTGAATGCAAAAGATATTAGTTTGATTTTCCTTTCAATGGCACAAAGCGCTTAAAATGAATTTTGAGAGACAACAACACCGAGCAAAAGGAATGAAATCACTCAATGAAAACACAACAAAGTTCCCAAGACACCAAAAACAATTTTCCAAATCAAAGGAAAAACTAAGGCATGTATGAGCTATGTGATCTAAGCTCAACAAGACAAAAAGGAATTCAAACAAGGAGGAAGCAAATTGCTTGGAACACAACCAAAACACTTTCAACAGTCACCGGGAAAATGTGAAAAGCAAATCTAAAGTTGGCTGGTCATACAAGAAAACAAGATCCCACGGCAGGCTTGACACACACATGACCACTAGATGCCCTAGGGCTAGGGTGTGAAATCAATAGAGAAAAGCAAACACCCGGAGGATGGGAGTTAAAACCAGTCAAACAGGGATTCAACACATTCCAGCAATTGTAAGAGTCAAGGCAAAATACAAACCAAGCAGCGAAAGCGAAGAGGAAGGTTTTGCAAAACCAAAAAGAAAGAAATAAACGAACCCTTGTGGGACAAGACTTCGCAAGCACGTATCTCACAGTTCAGACAACAGAAATCAAGTCATAAACCAGGTGGAAAGAGTAGGGGATAGTCAAACCAATAGGCTCAGGAGGCAAAATTGAACAAAATTCAATTCTACAGGATCAGCGCGGGTGACCCTCAGCAACTAAGCGCTGACCAGACAACACGCGTAGCAACTTTGCGCTGTCAGCGCAGAAGGACACGGATTAAGAGCGCTGGCTCGAAAACAAGGTCAGTGCGACTGTTAAACGTACAAGCGCGATGACAGTGAAGTCAAAGAAACAGATACGCGATGTCAGTGTGACTGTTCTGATATAAACCGCTCTGAGGCTAAAAAACAGGCAAAATCAAACCAAAAGCTCCCAGACCAAGGTAATAGCTTTTAAAACAATTAAGGCATTTCCCAGAGTGGACCAGGAAATCAAAAAATAGAGAACTAATCCCAAATCTTTGACAAGAGAATAAAAATCAAACTCAAAACAAGGATGAACAACAAAAGACACAAGCAACATCCCCAATGGAGTCGCCAAATTGTTGGAGAGGTAAATCCCCTCTACGGATAGAGGCGATCCCTACTAGCCCAGAACGGGTCTAGCAACAATCAATCAATGCTACTATGCAAGCTCCTAGTTGCAATTAAAAAGTGGGCAATGAACACCTACTTGGATTCCAGCGCTATTGTTTGATGAAGAGATGCTGCTCTCGCTCCTTTGCTCTGGTCGGTCACGATCCTCCACTGTCCTCGTGGATGGACACCTGCACAGGCAAAGAGAAAACAAACACAAGCGTGAAATCTAGTAAAAGCAACTATACATCAGTCAGAAAGGATGTAATTCACATTAACCATTACAAGACAAATGAGAATGGAACCATAACAGTAGTCATCTATCATTTATTAATAAAAAATAGAGAAAGGTACAACCAATGTTCTGACGCTGAGTCCTTCTCAAGAGGGTCTAGCCAGCAAGTCTCATAAGCATTCACCCTTGGAGGTAGATCTCCCAAGACAAACAACTATCTCTCTCACACAAGGCAACAAGACTTCATAACCTTCCTTAAGCTCTCTAGCAATCCACACTTAACACACCAACTGCCTATTAAGAGCAGCACTAAAGCACTATGAATTCCCTTCTGTCAAAAGCTATATCCCAAAAACTAGCTGCTCATGGCAATGGTGGAGGCTTATATAGGAGAAGGAGTCTCCATGAATGGTGGAAGGACAAGCTTATCTCCAAGAAAGGTGGCTCATATGACGAACAGACATGCCATAGAAGGGAGGGTGACCTTCACAAGGCCAACAACCAGGTCTGGCGTCATCTGGAAGGCTGGCTGTTAGAACAAACTCGCCCAAACAGGATTAGCGCGGGTGCATAACTGGACTGGAGCACTGACGTCGCGTCTTGATAACGGAGGAGACTATGTCAGCGTGACTTAATACAAATAGAGGATGCGCTGGCTATGAAATTCGACCAGTGTAGAAACCCGTGTGCTTCCGTGCTGGCAGCGCATCAGTTGCACTAGAAACCGCCAATCAGCGTGGTTATTTCAATAACAGTCGCGATGATCAAATGAACTTTGGTAAAGAGGGTCATTTGGCCAATTTAGAGAGCATGAGCATGATGGATTTGATTTCATGACATAGTAGGGAGACTGACAAGGAGACAGTGACAAATTACTGTGTAACACTAAGGTTATACAAGTTTGTGTTAGACTGTTTGTGAATGCTAACTAGGTCAAAGCTTAAATTAGGAGAAGGAGAATTGGTTGAATCTAACCCAAAAATTGGTAGAGTCTATACTAGGAGGAAAATGTCCGAAGAAATTCGCTTGGAATCAGACTCTTAGTTCATGGACAGTTTCATGACTATGAGAGCCATGGTTGAATAAATGTATAGAGAATTTAAGAAAGATCAAAGTGAAGATTATTCAACTTCCAAACAAGACAAAGGGACAGAAGAATCTCTTATAGATGGCCATTCTAAAGGCAAAGGGAAAGAAGAAAATCTTTCCACACCTCCTGATAGTCCTAAAAATAAAAAGAAGAAAGCATCTTTGATTAAATTAGATGTTAGATTTGAATTGCCAATATATGATGGAGAGTTAAAAGCAGAGAAGCTGGATAATTGGATTAGACAAATTGATGTGTATTGCAGGGTGTAGAGCATTGATTCAGACATTAGTAATATTCAGTTGGCTAGCCTACGGCTTGGAGGAACTGCCTTGGTATGGTGGGAAGGCAGGACACAAGCTAACTTGAAGAAGCATGGTAAAATTCTTTCTGTCTCTAGTGAATTTGTTTCTGCAATTAAAAAACAATTCTATCCAATAGCTTATATGCAGCAAGCTATGATGAGTTGGAAAACTCTTCACCAATTGAAAGGGCAACGTGTACAAAGTTACACTCAAGAATTTAGAAAAAGAGCTTTGATTCTAGGCATTTCTTTAGACTCACCTGAAACTTTGCTGAAGTATATAGGTGGTCTACATAGTTATTTGAGACATACCATTCTCATGTTTAACCCTACTAGCATAGATGAGGTATTTGTTCATGCTACCCATCTAGAGGCTAGAGGCAAGAATGTGGTCCCAAATATTGGGGGATCATCCAAACCCACTGCAAGCAAGAACAAGGAAAAGAGGAAGCAGAAATGGAAAGAGAGGAAGGCCAATTCTATACAGAAGGCCAAACCTTCATGCACTCAATGCAAGAACGATGGACATGATGATGAACATTGCTGGTCTTTGCATCTAGAGCTAAAACCTAAGAAGTTCGATGGAAAGAAGAAGAAGACTATTGCTGCTATACAAAAAGATTTGGGGTCGGACTCAAGTGATTAAACAACAATTGTAGCCACAGGTATAAAAGGTAACAATTCTGAAGCATCTACTAGTAATTCTGCACAAACTATTGATAGTGGAGAAAATGATAGAAGAAGACATGAGCTTTTTCATATTAGAGTTATTTCCAAGCATCAAAAGATTGATACTTTGTTTGATAGTGGCTCACAAGTAAACTTAATTTCTGAAGCAATTGTAAAGAAATTGGGACTGCTAACCACACCTCACAACAAGCCATATCCATTAGGTTGGGTATGTGATAAAGCAAAACTACAAGTGACTAGACAATGTAAATTTAGGTTTTCTTTTGGGTCAGCATTTGTAGATGAGGTTGAGTTAGATGTAATTCCCTTGGATATATGTGGAATTGTTTTAAGAAGTCCTTACTTGTATGATAGAAAATCCATATTCTATAGAGCTGAAAATAAGTATCAACTTGTTAAAGATGGAATAGAATATATTGTAAGAGCTCACAAACTCAAGAATAATTATACTCTCATAAACTCAGGGTAGATGAAAAGAATTATAAATTCGTGCAAGCAATTTTTACTAATGGTTGTAAAGGAAAAGAAACCTGAAAAAACCAATATATTTGAGGGTTGTGATGCTAAACAACAAGCTGATTTAGAAAATGTTGTTTCAGAATATGATATATTATTTCAAGAACCTAAAGGTCTGCCACCAAAAAGAGAAATTGTACATGATATTAATTTGCAGCAAGATGCTCCATTGCCTAACATAGAAATGTATAGGTTATCCATTTTAGAGAATGCAGAAATCAAGAAATAGGTATAGGAGTTGCTCGAGAAAGGGTTCATAAGACCAACCACACCACCATGAGGATCTCCAATCGTGTTTGTGAGAAAGAAGGACGGTTCGTGGAGGATGTGCATTTATTACCGAGAACTGAATAAAATAACGATCAAGAATCGTTATTCCCTTCCTCGCATTGATGATCTATTGGATCAACTAAAAGAGGCTGTTTACTTTTCCAAATTGGACCTACGTAGTGGTTACCATTAGGTCAGAGTAGCAGAGCAAGATGCATGGAAGACTACTTTCAAAACAAAGCAAGGGCTGTATGAGTGGCTACTTATGCCTTTCGGCTTAACTAATGCTCCTGCCACTTTCATGAGAGAAATGAATGATGTACTCAGGCCTTTTATTGATGATTTTGTAATTGCATATTTGGATGACATTCTTATATTTAATAAAACATGGGAAGAACATTTGCAACATGTAAAGCAGACTCTAGATGTTTTGAAAAAGGAAAATCTCTATGTTAAATGATCAAAATGTAAATTTGGAAAAACATCTTTGTATTATTTGGGTCATATAGTAGGGGGTGGTGAATTGAAGATAGATCCCTCTAAGGTTGCAGTCATTGTAAACTGGCCTAAACCCAAGTCTGCTATTGAAGTTAGAAGCTTCCTAGGGCAGCACAATATTGGAGAAAGTTTATTTCTAACTTTTCCTTAATTGCAACTCCCTTGCATGCATTGACAGGATTGAGCAAGGTGTTTCAGTGGGGAGGCAAACAGCGGAAAGCCTTCGACACCTTGAAAGAAAAAATTAGTGCAACACCAGTACTATCATTTCCAAATCTTCAACAACCATTTGAGATCGAAATAGATGCTAGTGATTATGCCACGGGAGCAGTGTTGACGCAACATGGTAAACCCATATGCTACCATTTTGAGACTTTTAATTCTGTAGTAGTTAATTATCCTACATATGATAAAGAATTGTATGCATTAGTCGAGAGTGTGAAAAAGTGGAAAAATTACTTAATGGGAAAAGAAACAATTATACATACTGATCATCAACCACTTCAATATTTACACTCACAAACTAAATTGCAGCAATCAAGACACTATAGGTGGATGGGTTTCCTACAACAGTTTCATTTAGTCATCAGATATAAAAAGGGAAGACATAATAAAGTTGCAGATATGTTGTCTAGACCAATTATAAATGCTTCTAATATACTTAAGCATAACTCAGTAATGCAAGAAAGCTACATTGAACAATATGCTAAAGATATAGACTTTAAAGATGTATATGTAGCTTTAAGTAATGGAAAAAAGGTAGAAGAAGTGGATTACTATATTAAGGACAACTCTTGTATCATTTGGGAAAGCTATGCATTCCACAAGCAGAGAGAATTAACATAATTAGGGAGGCACATACTTCTTTGATATCAGGTCATTTTGGTGTAAGCAAAACAATTACACAATTGCAAAGATACTGTTATTGGCCAAAAATGAATGAAATAGTTTCTAGATATGTAAGAGGGTGTTCCATATGTGCTAAAAGCAAGCCCAACAATAGAAAACTAGGCTTGTACACTACACTGCCAGTTCCTTCCTGTCCTTGGGAAAGTATTTCCATGGACTTTGTGGGGGGATTGCCAAAATCTAGAAAGGGACATGACTATTTGTATGCTATTGTGGACAGGTTCAACAAAATGTGTATTTTAATACCTTGTAATAAACAGATTACAACTGAACAAACAACGAAATTGTTCCTTCAGCATGTCTAGGTGCATTTTGGGTCCCACTTCCATAGTATCTGATCGAGAATCCCGATTTGTTGGGAAGTTTTGGTCAAGTCTATGGGAATTAATGGACACTAGACTGAAGAAAAGCACAACCTTTCATCCACAGACAGATGGCCAAAAAGATGTAGTCAACAGGACAGTGATCCAGTTGCTCAGGGGTTATTGTAGCAAGCATCCCAAGCTTTGGGATGAACATTTATGTTATGTGCAACATGCTTACAACCGTGCTAAACATTCTTCTACATAGGGATCTCCTTTTGAGACCTGTTTGGGTTTTATACCAAGGTATCCTTTGGATTTTGTCTTTGAAAAAGACATAGCAGTTGCTGGACACAGTGATGTGGATAAAGTAACCAGATTCATTGAATAGATCCAAGAGATTCACCAGGCAGTGCAAGAACATCTAGAAAAGAGCCAAGCCAAATACAAGGCAAGGCATGATAAACAATGGGTGGAGCACAACTTCCAAGTTGGCGATAAAGTATGGCTATATATCAGCAAGGACAAAATGCAAGGTGAAGGAAAGAAGTTGAAGCCAATAAGGTATGGGCCTTTTAAGGTACTTGAGAAAATTGGTGAGAATTATTTCTGCCTTGATCTGCCAGCATACATGCACATCTATTCAATAGTAAATGCAGAAAATTTAAGACTATTTGAACCTTCATTAATTGAAGATCGTGAAGAGCAAAGGCAATTGCCTTCCATTGATGATCTGTTGCCTGAATACCTCAATGAGATGCTGGAAGATACAGTTCTGGACAACAAGGTGAGGATGATGCATAGAGGAGATGTTGAGCACCTAAGGATTGGACTCAAAGGTTCAAAACCCAACAGTGCAAAATGGATAGAGATTGGACAAGTGGGGCAGAAATATCCTCACTTGATTGATGCTTGAAAACCAAACTTTGGTGGTGCAAAATCCTTTTTCCAGTGGGAAGGTGTGATCCAAATGGATCCAAGAATGCCTCCTAAGTCTTCATAAAATTACTAAAAATCATGCCAAAGCCAAAAATCCTTTAAAAGGATAGAAAATATCAGAAGAGGGACACCCTTAGCTGGGCGGAGAAACACTATCGGGAGGCCCAAAACCCGTGAAATCATGAAAAAACAGAGTAATTGCAAGTGGAAAAAGTGATGCACAGTAGCCGTCCAATCTGGCCGATCAACGGTCTAGATTGGATCGGCAATCGCAATCGGCGGTGACCTTTGGCAGAGATCGCCGGGATCCACAAGAGTCTTGCGACTATGATTAGCGGATCGCTATCGGTGGTGGCTATCAGCGCTATTGACAAAGCTCACATAAGATTTACGATAGCAATTGGTGGGGTCAACAAGGACCGTTGATCAAGCGCGCAGATCGATGGCCCATGCTGCATCGCTAGATCGCAATCGACAAATCCACAGGAGCGGGGGCATTGCAATGGGTGGTTGCAATATTGCAATTGGAGGGACCCAATGAGCCAGACTCGATAGGATTATCAACAACATTTTGTAGGATTTGAGATCTGCAAATAGGGCCATTTCAATGTATTCCATGATTTTCGTTATGTTTCCAAAATACAAAGGGATGTAGCCTTCTCGATATGCGATGCCGATCTATGAATGGATCCGATAGAGAAATGAAACATATTTAAGGACTTCTAAAGTCCGATATATGAGTTTTTGGCAGATTTATCTGTTTCAAATGCATTTTTATTTGTTTTAATAGAGCACAACTGTCTTAAGAATTTCAGAGACCTGGGCACTTTGGCGTTATGGATAGGTGGCCACCTCCCCTCCACATGTTAAATAATGATTGAGAAATGCTGGCGAGGGGATTCTAAGCATTCAGAGGCTAGGGAGACTTAGAGTCGAGGATGTGAAACAAGCAGGCAACGAAGTTGGCTTTAAAAGCCATAAACAAAGAGCATAATGGGCAGAGAGCAGTATTCAGGCAACTGCCGAGACAGAGTTGGGACAGAGAGCATTAGGGGAGTCTGTGTACTCATAGAGAACTTGAGAGGTTTAAGTAAACTCTTATTTCTATATTCTGTTGTGTGTGAAGCTCAAATTGAGCTCACTATTGTAAACAAAACTCTGCTTGAAGACATAATAGAGAGGCCACCACTAAAGGCTGAACTAGGAGATGTAGCCTAGGAGTATTGGGTGAACTCCTTACTAAATTTGTTGTGTCATGTGTTATCTATTATATTTTGTTACTTCTTTATTGTCTGTGCATTTAGCAACCTTATTGATCCATTGCATATAATGACATAGACTAATCCATGCACATAAGTCTGTAATACCTTATTACTTATCTTAGATCTCATTATCATATCACCTAGTGCTTTTATATATTTAGTACATCGATGTTATTTTTCCATGAAGTGCACTACTAAAACTTCCGACTGCCCAATTTTTTTCAGCTGTGATGAAGTTCCATTATAATCTTCGCTAAAACATCCACCACTGCAAACATATGTTTCAACATTTTTTTTTTGACAAAATTTTCCAATTTTATAACACTAAAAACCTCCGCTAGAAGGTATTTTCGTGTGCACTCCTCAAAGACACCCCCCACTTCAAGGATTGGTGGGAAACCTATTGCGAGCAGAGGGATGAAGAGGAACCCTCACTATTTTCAGCCACACCCACTTTAAATTCTTTCTAAGATATTTTCAAGGAAAATGATTACCTTGCCGGGAGCTATGCAGATAAGTAGACAAAATGGACCACACTACAACAGGAAAGGGACCAAGATGTGCCGGTGTTCACAAATATTTTTCATACTCTATGCACGAAGTTAGGAATCAAGGACTCTAAGCGACATCTAGTACTCAATGACTATGGCTATTTGCATAGATACATCTAGGCATAAATGGAGTCCCTAGACATTTCCTCGCTTGGTGTGGTGTACTGATATGCTATCAAGATCGAGCAAAAATTTAAACAAAAGAAGAGGGACTTTGGATCTTTGAATCCAAAGCAGGGAAAAATAACCTCAAAGTTAAAGAAAAAAGGACCAGGCCAAGAAGAAATGACCCAAGACAATCCATCAAAGTCGTAATAAAAGAAAAAAATGGGAAGATGAAGAAAGACACTATAAAGTGGTGTGAGTTCCATAAGAGCCCCAGCCACAACACAAATGAATGTTGCGCAAAGCAGTCACTAGTGGCTGAGCTAAAAGCTTATGAATTAGATGAAAGTTCCAATTCAGAGCCGAAACCTGAAAAGGGGAAACAAATCATTGATGTGAAATCCAACGCCATCATTTCCACCACCAAGATAAAGAAGATTGATCCCGAAGAACCAAACGAGGGCGAGTGTCTCTTCCACTCACAGATATATTTGAATGGTTTGTTGCTGTAGTTCATTGTCGATATTGGAAGTCAAAATAACCTCATCTTAGTTGAGGCCATGAAGCAGTTAGGCCTATTGATAAAACCACACTCACAACCATACACCATTGGATGGCTCCACCAAGGGCGAGATCTCTGTGTAAGCTAGCAGTGCCGCCTGCCCTACAACACAAGCCCTTCATGGATGAGGTACTGTGTGATGTTTCTCCCCTAGAATTTTGTGGTGTATTATTAGGCCGACCATACTTGTGGAAGCGTCATTCTATGCATGAGTCCAGGCCTCACACTGTTATTATTACTTTGGGTAGTAAACTATACAAGATACTACAGGTAGCCCCACCTACCACCATTTCTTTGATCTCTGTAAGCAATGTAGTAAGATCGTCTCCCAGACTGGGAAGTTTGTTTTCTTTCTTATTTTATCTCAAAGGAAGAGGGAGATCGTGGCCACATCCATGGCCCCTGGGAAGGGTTCCTCCACATAGCAGAAGCAGGTGTATAAGGTCATGGAAGAATACAAGGAAATCGTCTCCTCACCCACAGGGCTACCTTTGCACTGTCAGGTCAAGCATTCAATTAATCTGAATCCTAAAGAACCTCTATCCAATGGGCCAATATACCATTGATCTGTTCTAGAAAATGAAGAAATCAAATGAAAAATATATGAGTTGCTACAAAAAGGGCACATCTGACCAAGTTACTCACCTCGTGGGAGCTCAATTGCACTCGTAAAAAATAAGGATGGGACATGGAGACTCTGCATTGATTATTGGGAACTAAATAAAATCATTGTTAGGAACAATTATCCAATCTCATGGATTGATGAACTTCTTGACCAACTCAAGGGGACCAAGTACTTTAACAAGATTTATTTGAAGTATGGCTATGACCATGCTTCAATAGAACCCACAGATGTATGGAAGACTACCTTCAAATCCAAGGAGGGCCTTTTTGAGTGGTTGTTCATGCCCTTTAGGTTGAAAAATACCCCTAAAACTTTTATGAGGATGATGGAGGACATATTATGGCCCTTCAACGAATCGTTCATGGTTGTATATATAGATAATATCCTCATCTTCAACAAGAGTTGGGAAGATCACTTGCAACATATCCAACAGGTCCTTCAAACCATGCAACAACACAAAATTTGTGCCAACTTGGAGAAATGCACCTTTGGCATGAACAAGGTACAATATTTGGGGTACATAATTGATGAGAAAGGCATGCATTTGGATTCAGCTAAGGTCCAAGTCATTTGGGATTGGCTAACCTTGACCACTTTAACAAATATTCACAACTTTTTTGGCCTTACCAATTTCTATTGAAGGTTTGTGTTGGTATTCTCTCATATCATTTGGCCTTTAAGTAAAATTACCAAGGGCAGAGTGAAACAAAGTTTTTATGATCCAAGTCCTAATAAAAGGAATTAGCTGAGCTGAAGCACCACCTTTTATCTACACCTGTACTCACATTACCAAAAATACAAAAAACATTTGAAATTGAGACAAATGCATCCAACTATGCTATTGGTGTAGTTCTCACCCAACAAGGGAATCCAGTGGCCTATCATAGTGAGACACTCTCTGATACAATTTGGAAATACCCAACTATGATAAAGAGATGTATTCCATCATGAAGCATTGACAGTAGTGGAAACATTACATTTTGGGGAAGGAGATGATCATCCACATAGATCACCAACCTCTTCATTTCATACAGACACAAGGGAAGTTGCAAAATGACTTCCATAAAAGATGGTCCACATATTTGTAACAATTTCATATGAACATTAAGTATAAGAAGGGAAGCACCAATAATGTTGCATATTAGTTTAGCCTGCCACTGATTGTGGCACTGAACAATGTGTTTGACTCTTATGGGCACAAAGCTTCTGGATGGCCACAACTTTATAAAAATAATCCAAAATTCTACCACATACAAAATGGTAATGGATGGTAAGTAAGTTCTAGCCTTCCACCTCCAGAATGCACTATTATGCCATCGAGGACACCTTTGTGTTCCTTCAAGCGACAATGGAAAAATGATTTGGGAGGGGCACTAAAGTTGGGTCAAAGGACACTTTGGTGTAGAGAAGACAGTGGTAGTACTACAAAAGTATGTTTACTGGCCAAATCTCTGACAGGATGTTGGAAAATATATCAGATCCTGTACTGCTTGTGACATCACCAAGATAACCATTAAGAAGCAACGCCTGTATACGCCTTTGCCTACTCCTAGCCAACCCTGGTAATCCATTTTAATGGACTATATGTCTGACCTTCATTCTACCAATCATGAAAATGATTGTGTATTTTTGGTCAACAAAAAGTTTTCTAAGATGACCATATTGGTTTCCTGCAAGAAGAATATCACAATAGAAGACATTGGCAAACTCTTATTTGAATGAGTGTGGGTACATTTCAGGATCACGTAGACAATTATATTAGATCAATATAGCAAGTTCCGAAGCACATTTTGGTTGAGCCTTTAGTCATTGTTGGACACCAAGTGTTACACTGAAATTTGTCACCATGACTATCTGCAGTTAATATGGCTCCATCAATAGTCATATTATCCTCCTTGTCAAGCCTAATACCTCTGCTCTTCATGTCAAGCTTCAAAAAAGAGAGAAAGTCACTAAAAACATGTTTATCTCTGGGTACGCAGGTTCTCTCTACCTTGCCTGCGTGTACGCATCCCAAACTCATTGTACCTGCGTACTTGTACGCTCTGTAAGCCAAAGGATGGGTGCGTACCCCTGTAAAGGTCAAAAGGCGCGAGTTTCATCTTAAAAAAGTTACTTGTGGTCACTTCTAGAGCCTTCTAGAAGAGTGTTTGACGTGTATTGAGCGCCTCCAGATGGTTCATGCATCCCTATGATAGAGGAACTTATCCCATCAAGAGAGGAGCTACCCCATCCAAAAGAGGGAGTATCCCATTGATGTTGGAACTGAATAACTTCCTCTAGAACACTATAAATACAGGCATTGGGCCAAGGGAGGGGAGGTTGAAAGCTGAACATTCCAAAGGGTAGATGCTGCTGGAATTAGGACTTCCATTGTAAGCTTGTGAGGAGAGATTACCATCCTTTCTAGTTTCATTTGGAAGTGGGTGAGCTTGTCAAGGTAGAGGAAAACTCTTGCTGGACCCTGGGAGGAACTTGCACAACACCAAGGCTCAGGTTGTAATGGTTTCTTTTTTGTTTCCTTAATACAAATAAGTCCATTCTTCTCAATGATTTGTTGTTAATGAATTGTTTCATATAATCCTTGGTATATATGTTGAATATGCTTTGTTTTATGGAATATTCAGGTGTTATGTAATCGTTTGATTGTTAGTGTATGCAGGTTTCAAAGTGAAGGAGGAGCTCATCTGGATCAACGAAGCTAGGCTGCTACAACAAGCGTTGGACCTAAGGTAAGATCGAAAAAACACTTGGTTTCTCATAGGATAATGTATGTTTAGAGAAGGATTGCTCTTACTTGTTTTG
>APFE030885454.1:47851-66678 GCA_000404065.3 Pinus taeda
TTTACCATACCTCTTTTACAAATATGGTATTTGGCCCATAGGATTCACTTAAATAAAACCTCTTTTTTTAGCCTTCATAAATAGAAAGAGGGTTATGAACTAAATATAAAAATAGATTTTATTTATTTACCATACCTCTAGTTTATTTATACTTTTATTTATTTACCATACCTTTGAGTAAGTATAAAAAGAGGTTTTATTTATTTACCATACCTCCACTTTATTTATATTTTTATTTGTTTACACCCTTGCATATATATAAGGTGACTTATGGAGTAAATATAAAAAGTGTTTTATTTATTTACCATACCTCTCATTTATTTATATTTTTATTAAACTACCATACCTCTTTTATAAATATGGTATTTGGGCCTTTGGCCCATAAGATTCACTTAAATAAAACCTATTCTTGAAAATGGGCGAACAGAAGGTTGTAACTCCTAATTTCAAGGCTAAATTTACCTTTTTTACCCTCTCCCTTAAAATAAGGTGGGCTATTTGAGGTGATTTGTAAAAATGTACTATGATACAAAAATTCGCCCACTAAAAATTTAAAACCCCTTAATTTCGCCAAAGGGCGAACATTCGCCCTAAAATCACCCCTATTGATCACCAATTTCAGGTTGGAGACAAGGTGTGGTTCCACATCAACAAGGACAAAATGAAAGGGAGAGGAAAGAAATTGATATCAATCCGATATGGTCCTTTCACTATATTAGAGAAGATTGGTGACAATTATTTTTGTCTCGATTTGCTAGCATACATGCAGATGTACTTAGTGATGAATGTTGAAAACTTGAAGCTTTATGAGCATCCTTTGATCATGGGCATCGAAGAGATTAGACAGGTTCCTACAATGGACTATTTTGTACCTGAATATTTGGACAACCTATCTGAAGATATCATTCTTGACATGAGAACTAGGACTTCACGATGGGGAGACATGGAGTACCTTCATATTGGTTTCAAGGGAATGCATCCAAATAAGTCACACCGGATTGAAAAGGAGAAAGTGAGGGAGAAACTATCTCATTTTCCAATTAACTGATAAATATTTTGGTGGCCCAAAATCTCATTAGTGATATAGGAGGATCCTAAAAGGCCAAATTTTCAAAGTCCTCAAAACATAGTGAAACTAGTCTCAAAGAAAATAGCTCGTCATTCTGAATCCAACAACATGAACAACACATCAAACTGACATCGTATGAAGAAGTTATGGCTTGCTGAAGTTTTTTGAAAACAAATAAAAAATTTGTTGGCAGGGCCCACAATGACACTTGGCATGTTAACGCCAGTAGGGTGACGTGGTCATATGGTTGGATGAGATCCAATCACATAGAGACACATGCCAATTGACGTCAGCATCCCAGTCAATCGTATAGGCCAATCTAGACGCATCGTGTGGCAACCCAATCAACATGTCAGATTTGCTAATGAGGCGACAATTTGGATTGGTCTTGTGGCTAGTGGAGGCGAATCTGTTTCCTAGTTAAAATTCCCGACGGCCCCTAAAATTGTTGGCGGGAAAACACTCATTCGGGCTAAATTCAAATATATATTAAAAAAATACTAGTTGGTTGGCCAAAGGTCAAACTTGGCCAACCGGACCGACGAGATAATGATTATATATTTATATATATTATATTATATATATTATATATATATATATTATATATATATATATATATTATATATATATAATATATATATATATATATTATTTATATATATATTATATATTATATATATATATATATATATATATATATATATATAATGGTTGGGGAGGTCCCGGTCCCACAAACCATCAAACACTATTCAATATAATAAAACAACAACAACAGGGGTCATGGGGTTTGAATCCCTGACCTTCCAACTCCCATTTTCCTTACATGAGACCAACCACTATTGGGCCAAACAACTCGACATTAGAACCAATGTCGGCCATCATTACTTAAGGCCTCTCGAGCCATCACCAAATGGAGGGGACACGTGGAGCGGAGCCACCAGGTTGCAGTGGTGCAGAACTTTGTTGCAGGGCATAACCGTGCACCATGAGCATGGATTTTTAGAACCAAATGTTGAGAATATTCCCTAAGAATATTCCATGGAATCTTGTAGGGAATCTTAAATATTCCCTAGAGCTCTAGAGGTCACCTGCACAAAATTGGGCCGACTTTATAGTCATTTTTGACAAATTCCCGCCAGGAATCCAACCGTGCCATCAGTTTCTCCAACATAAGTCTACATTTCTAGGCCATCTATGGAAGTGGAGTTATAAGGTGTCATTTTGTAATTGTTTGCAATTTGATTTCACTTCCAATTATTGAAAGAGGCCTCCCCACATTTATCAAGGCCCGTTGACGTAGCCCACACTTGGTGCACTCCATAATCAAGTTTTGTTTGTGAATTTGATCTCATGGTTTCTTTTAACATCTTCTTATTTTATGTGTTTATATCACTTGGTTACATGCTTTTTAAAATCCAATTTTGTATGCATCCTTGAAGTTAAATATATGGATCACACGTGGTGGCATTGCCACATTGTCCCTCTCTTCTCATCCCACATATGCCCCATGTGAATACTCCTGGTGGACTTAACAAAATGACTTGTTAGGTAGTTCCAACCCAAACCAATAGCATAACAGTCAAGGTTATGTGACCACCAGTGTATCCCGACTGACGTCATCCCTCCAGGCTTTGCCTGACATCTTCCATTGCACCCTCTTTTCATTCTTCTAGGCTAAGTGTCTAGGCTTATGTGGGTTGTAGGGAAACCCTCCATCCAATAGCAATACAGTCAGGCACACATTCGTGTTCCACCTCATCCCATCTCCTTAACCTAGCTCTCTTCACTTTCACCCTTAGAAATATTCCGGGGAAAAACCTTCAGGCTCCCACCTCCGGGCCACATCAGTTCCCTTGTGACCAATCACGTTAGAGGGGGATTGAACTACTCCAATGGGATGCCTCCACGGCTAGGGCTTTAATCAGTGAAAGGATAAGGTTTTCCTAATCCTTTCTTATAATTTCAAGGCTTAATCCCTTTGTGTTACAACAATTTTTCCTCTCCATATTTGCCATGGGGTGACGAAGGGGTCTCAACCCTTCCTTTTATGATTAAGCAAACGGGGATATCTACAATCACCCCAAAGGGAATATTTGTTGTTGCACAAACTTCCTTGATCTAGTTTTTTCGACCATACTTTGTCTACAAGGTCCGACCGACCTCTAGATCAATGACATGGTCTCTTGTCAACATCAATAGTTTACTAAGGCATCTTAGGTTGCTACCCCTCCTGAGCTTGAGTCAATCCAAATCCAAGGAGTTCTTAGCCTACTTGCATTCCCATTCTCAAATAGGGAATCCCACACATGCCAATGTCGGTAGTCCTGCGACCCTTACCTACCACAGGCTTAGTGTGAGCTCCTAAAAGGTCTCCACCTCGCCTGCCACATGTCAGCAATGCCAAAATCCATGTCGAGCCTGTAAGAAGCTCCATGGAACTATGCAAAATCTTCCAGGGCCGAACTAGCTACACCCTGATGTTAGTCAAAGATATCCAAGTTGCTGATATTACATGGATGATAGGCCATTTAGGTAAAGTCTATGGGATTTGAATGGCCCCAAGGGAAGAAAAACCTTCTACAGTAATGCAATGCTTGTCGTGTAGCACAACAACTTGTTACTTAACCAAATAAGTTAATGTAAGTAAATGCAAACACTGCTAAGCAAATGGTCTTATATGTAACTATTTCATATTAATAAAAAGGGCCTCGAGCCTACTATTTCCAAATTCTTATGGCTTGTGCTACAACCTGTAACATCGTATGACGTTTCTCTGTTATTTATTTATTCATGTGTGGTTTGCAACAGAGTTAACCATTTCATTCAGTATAATATTTGGCTCAACGTTATGGCTTAGTCCTTATTCTCATGTGGTTTATTACACCTTTTATGCATCAAATGTTGCATGCTTAATTTCAACAAGTTATTCTCACAACAATTTATTTTCGGTTCAGTGGTTCACGCAATGCTTAGTTTATTTATTAGTGTCGTTCATTTCAAAGAAATAACACACACATAGATATAATCAACATGTCCATCAGTGAGATATCTCCATAGAGATATAACCACACATTCAAGCATTTGACAACAAAAATGTAGTCCCAAAATCCAAAGTTATAATGATCATAAATGCATCACACATTCATTAACAAATAAAGAAGTATAAGTAGATACTCATGTTTGAAAGTGCAGGGAAATGAAGTCTAGGACAAGGAATCTCCACCCAACCATATGCAACTGCAGCCACACTTACTTGCAGTTGTCACCCCTGAGCCAGATTCTAGAGTCTGAGTGGGATGCTTGCTTGAGGGATTAACGCACTATATGCCAACTAAAATAGGGACTCCAAAGGATCTCCTTCCTTAATCCCACCAGCTGACTACAACTCATTTGTCAACACAGGGAGTCCAAATGTACTCTACCTCACCCCAAGTGCTCATATAGTGATTCACCCCCTCCTAGGGAGTCCATTATCCACTGTAACAATTATGTCATAACAACAAGTCTTCAATCAAGTATTCCTTGATGTTGCTTTAGGATGGCCTCTTCTTAAGCTGTTACATGGCTCCAGAGCTTATTATCTCAACCCATAGCCTCTAGGGGACCCAAGTTGTTACAAGGCTCTAGAGATTCCATCCCAACCTACAACCTCCGAGATCCAAGCTGTTATAAGGCTCCAAAGACCTCTGTCTCAACCCACAGCCTCCATGGACCCAAGTTGTTAAAAGGCTCTAGGTATCCTACCTCAACCCACAACCTCTAGGGACCCCAAGTTGTTACAAGGCTCCAGAGACTAGCAACTCAACCCAAAACCTCTAGGGAACCAAAGAACCAATCCCCTCTTCTTCTCTTCTCTTCAGCACTACATGTTGATTACTCTTGTTGGATGCTCGATTCCCTTACCTTCTCTGTCTACCTCTTGCACACTTGAGTTCGAATGGGTGTCTCTCCCTATCTAACTCTATCTCGCCTTCGAATAATGAATGAATGAATCCTTTGTTGTATTTCCCTTGTTTTATAAGGATCCCCTCCCTCGTGCTTGTTGCCTCGACCTCTTTCTCAACCAACATTTACTATTGCATCCTTGTTGCCTTGCAATTCGTAGTTCCTTTCATAAATATCTATCCTCTTTTCTTATTGCTATTTTTCAAGCAACATGGGCCTGAGTACTTCCTCTTGTAGCCCATTCAATTCCAAGAACTAGTCCATTGACTTCATGCACCAACCAACCTTTAATTATTGTCCTACAATTTAGGTTTCTTTCTCTGCATAAGAAACCACAACATCCCGAGCAAGCCATCCTCCTCCCCAAATCTGGAATTCGTGTCCCTGTTACTCAGTCCCCTTTTTTCAAATTTCACATATAGAAAAAATGTTTACAATGCATTTTATGAGAGGACCATAGGTGGGGCTATCACAAGTAGTTTCATTTTTTCCCACAACCGTAAGTTGGCTAATCTACAATTGTTTTCAAGACCAAAATAGGTTTTCCACTCTCCATTAATCCTTTTCTCAATATTGTATTTCAATTAAGCTTGTGATGAAGATCAAGTCTAAGATATTTGTATGAAATAATCTACTCTAAGTTGTTATTTCCATACACAAATTTAACATACGTGATCTTTTTGTATTTGATTATCATAACCTTTGTTTACTCGTCATTGTTCACTATTATACATGTGCTAATCCTTGAAAATTCTTAGTTTCTTAAAGATATTAGTGGAAGATCTTGCCATATGAACAAAATCATCCATACAAAGAAGTATGATAATTATTCCACTTAAATCCATACCAATGTTATACTTTCAAATATATTTTAAACTTAAAAAGAATAAGAGATAAAGAACAACCTTACTCAAATATTTCTATATTTAATTATATAATAACAATATATATGCTATGTAATTTTTAAAATAGTCTAGAATCATAATACATTTGGGTCAATTTAGAATGTCTTACCATTTTAAATAATGTAATGTTGATAGGATAAAGGGAAACATCTATGTCCCTATGATTCAATTGCATGATAAACAAATGGTGTTCTTAGGTATTTTACTAATTAATTTAATTCCTTTCATTTATAACTAATAATAATATTTTGTATGAATATGATTCTAAAGACAAAATATTAAAAAAGGAAAAAAATCTACGCATTTCATTGTGTACATAATAGGTGTAAGGGTGTCGGTGGGAAAGAAACTAGAATTGTAAAGCAATGTCATATTTTTTCATACTATGATTATGAGTTTTGCATTCTTTGAATTCAATGGACATAATGCATTATTAGATCAAATCAATGATTCCATACCATAAATCACTAAACAAAATCTCAGGCCTCTTAATAGTTTTTTTAATAATAACCGACTTTTCTTTTTGTCATATAATAATCACTAGACTCCAAACATAAAAACAACACATGTAAATATTATAAACGCTTTGAATCTATATTCTATTCCCTTAAATAAATGTTAAATGGATCCTTGCACTAGCCCCAGAGAGCTTGACAAAGATATACACATAAGCCTTTTTCATTGAATGGAATTGATGTGAGTTTGATTCTATGTTCTATTCCCTTTAATAAATGTTAAATGGGACCTTCCATGGGCCAAGGAGAGGCTACTGCAATCGACATTGGATACTGATATTGATGGCACTTTCTCACCTATATTCCACTTTACATAGAAAACAATAAAACAAATCTTTTAAAAATAATTGGAATTTTAATTAACAATGAATATGATAGATATCATAACTCCATGGTTAAGATAAAAGTTGTGTACTTCACATATGTATAAAAGGATACAGTAGAAAAAGTCATTTCGTTTTATTCAAAATAAAGCTATAGTTTTTTACTTGTGGAAATATTAATAAATTAATTAAATTTAATTGTTTTAAATATGATTTCTTTGAAATATTATTCTATTGGATTTTTAATATTATTTTAATTATTATATAATTATGGTTTACTATGCTCCAACGTCGCATTTTGACAAATATTGTCTTTATATGAAAATCAAACATGGTCAATAATGGTCCAACAATAACATTGTGACAAATATTGTCTCCATATGAATATCAATCATGGTCAACCATGGTCCAAGGTCGCATTGTGACAAAGATTGTCTGAATATGAAAACCAACCATGGTCAACCATGTTTATTTTAGGGTTTATAGTATTTCTCTTAGGGTTTATATACCTTGGGTTTATAATATAAATCCCCTATGGAGAGAAAGATGTCAATTTTTAATATGGAGAGAAATATGTCAACGTTATTTATGATTTGAAGGAAAAAATAAATAAAAAATTGTAGATTTGGTATTTTGATGTGGGTGTAAATAATGAAGTGGGAGCTAAATTTCAGGTGTTATAAAAATTCACTATCATTAACAAACAATGAAGTTAATAAGGTTATAATGATTGATGGTATAGTTGTTAATAGATTTATATTATCAAGCACTTTTGATTAACCATCCTTGAGCAAGAGTGTGTCAACAAGTTATTGTTATAATAACAGATTTCAACTCAATTGAATTGTATGATGTTTGCTAAATAAAATTGAAAGCAAATTCAAGGTTGAATGTCGTGAGTAACTTATTCGACAAGGACATTCTTAGCATAAAAGTGGGATAGGATTATTTTCTTCACATCCACCTTACCATGAATGTCATTGAGGTGATATTGTTCCTCCCTCACACATGTATTAGCATGGAATCAACTACAAGGTTCTCCATGAATCATCCTCCCCTCACCTCCAAGGCTATTGCATTCTGCCATGACATTATTAGGGATATAGGGGAGGAACTTGTTTTCACATGTGGGATGTTTGGGAATTTCGTAGTAATAAATATGACCAATGCATGTGTTGAATATGTGGTTGGAAAGGCCAGGGAGACTTTGTTCTTCCATCTAGGTGTGGGTATTCTTGATAGGAGTCTTACTTTAGAGCAAGGGCATCCATCAATGGTGCACTACCATTGCTACAATTGATGATAATTTGAAAGAGATCTAAAAATCTCTAAAGCATGTGAAAGGAATGCTAAGGAGACCAACATGATTGTTGCTTTTTCAACTAAATAGTGGAGTAAGTGGAATGAGGAATTATAGATTTGAACAAGGCAAAATCACAAGGTAGGAGGCCGATGTTTTATTGAAGCATGTGAGCACAATATTAGTTTGAGAGAATGGTAAGCATAGATACATGGTTTCATGATTATCCATCGAGGAAAGTAGGTCAAAATGACTTATACCATAATGCCATTGGAAAATTTAGTTGGAAGAATGGTTAAACATCTCCTCTCTAGTACACTACTTTCAGAGTCTCTCATCCTCAATACTGTGGACACTTTTGTTCATTCAACCTCAAATGACCTTCTTGAAACTTCTATAAATTCTAACATCATCAATTTACTATAAATAGTGAAGATTTTACGCACGATTATGATCACAAACATGAAACAAGACAAAACAACCCCATATATAAACCTAAATTATTGTCCATATAAAACAATATATCTACTCCTCTATAAATAAATATTTAAAAAATAAAAAATATATATTTTTTACTCGAACTTATTTATAAACAAAATTAAAAATATGACTTAACACCTACATTACCTTTTATATATTTAATTATATCATTTTCCCGGAATGTTTTTGAAATATATTCAAAACATATTGAAGACTATCTTATGAAATTATAAACGTTTTGATTCCTTATTCTATTCCCTTAAATAAACCAAGCCTTTTCGTGGCCCATGGTGCTGGCCACATATATACCCATGAATCATTTTCATTGAATGGAAATGATGCGAGTTGATGTTTCCGTGTCTTTATTGAATTCAATCATGAGGATTAAAGATTGGATATTGATATTGATGGCACATTCTCACCAATATTCAAACTCTACATAGAAAATAACAACAGTGTAGTGGAACCCACATGTGATGTTATTCCAAGATTGGCTAGCTTCTGCTAGAATTCTTACAGGGAAATTCAGGTATGTTGGAACATAGGACTTTGTCTTTCTCTTAGTGGTTTATGGACCTTCGCATACGAGGGAAAAGAGGTTTTTTCTTTCATCAACTACGTGACATGAAACAAATGATATGAAATTTGTTATGGCTTGTTGGAGGTGATTTTAACAGTGTAATACTATTATAGGAGAAAAAAGGTGGCATTCGTAGGTTAGACCAAACATTTGTGGATTTTGAAGAAATGTTGGAAAACTTACACCTTATTGACATTTAAACTAAAAATTGGTGGTTTACCTAGAAAAATCGTCGGGGAGGAACCAGCTAGATAGCATGTCGTTTGTATCACTTTTTGTTATCAAAGGGAGTCTTACAAAAATATATATTTATTGAAGCCTCAATTTTGTCATGTATGGGTTCGAATCACTAGCCAATTAGATTGGACATTGATCTAAAAGAAGCCCCATGAAATAACCCTTTTTGGTTTGAAAATTTTTTGCTTCAATCGAATGATTTTGTAGATGTGTTAAGAAATTGGCGGGAGGAGATGCATATTGTAGGTACCACCAAAATGAAAACATTTCAAATCAAATTGAAAGAGTTGAATATAGGATTAAATCTTGGAATAAGAGAGTCTTTGGGAACATCTTTTAAGATAAGAGAGACCCGAAAAGTAAAATGTTAAGTATCCAACAAAGAAACATATTGAAAGGCACAATCCCAGAGTTGGTGGTAGAAGAAGCAAAAAATCTTCTAAAGCTGGAGCATAGAAGGAAACAAGAAGAAACCCTTTGGAAGAAAAAGTCTAGGATACAATGGTTGAAGGAGGGAGTTTGTAACTCAAAGTTTTTCCACAATGCCATGATTCAACGTCGCCATAAAATTATAATATTTTTCTTTATCGGCAAGGATGGGGAAAGGAAAATTTTACACCATGACATAGAAATTGAATTGGTACATTACTTCAAAGATCTCTGGTCGAAGGATAGTTCAGGGAAACAATCAGCCATAAGAACAATGATACAACACCTTCCAAGAACGATTAATAGGGAGAAAAATATTGCGTCAATGAGACCAATATCCTTGTCTAGGGTTGAAATGGTGGTATGGTGGTTGTGAATATGTCGAAGAATAAGACACCTGGACCGAATGGCTACACGATAGATTTCTACCATGCATGTTGGGGATTTTTAGAAAAGGAGATATAGGAAGTAGTTGAAGAATCAAGGAGAACCAGAGAAGTGCACCTAACATTGAATGCAACGTTTATATCACTAATTCCAAAGGTAGGATGATTTGAGAGCTCAGATGGCTTCAAACTAATTTCTCTTTGTAATCTGCTTTCTAAAATTATTTAAATGGTTATAGCAAATAGATTGAAACCACTTCTACCACTGTTAGTATCCCCTTCTAAAATGGGTTTTGTAGAAGGATGACAGATTGTGGATGGGGTTATAGTGGTGCAAGAAATTATACATTAATTGAGGAATTCAAAACGCCCAGGTATGTTGATAAAATTGGACTTATCCGAAGCCTATGATAGAATTAGTCGGTAATTCTTATTTTAGGTCCTATGAGTATATGGATTTTCTAAACAATGGATAGATTGGTGAAATCACTTATCTCATCCATTTTCTTCTTCTTTTTGATTAAATGATCACCTTCCTAGACTATTCATTCCTCCAAAGGTCTTAGGCAGGGTGACCTTTTATCACAATTCCTCTTTATTTTAGCCATGGAGGGACTTGCTAGAATGTTTCAAAAAGCAAGGGAATCATGTTACATATATGGTCTACTTTTGCATGGGACAAATTTCCCTATCTCTCACCTTCATTTTGTTGATGATGTAATATTATTTGGTTTACCTACATGGAAAGAGGTGACAAGAATTGGCAAGATTTTACAATTTTTTATGATAGCCTCAGGAACTGTATTGAATAATGATAAAACACAAATGTCTTTTTTTCTTTTTTTTTCTTTTTAACTTCTTGGAGATGGTTCAGCTCAGGCTTAGTCGAACCATGGGTTTTAATATAGGATACTTGCCCTCTAAGTATTTTTGGATTCCACTCATATTATTCTATAATAGGGCATCTACATGGGAAGAGCTTATAGAAAAAACACGTCGCAAAGTGAATAACTAGGTGCTCAGGGAACTTAACTTTCCAAGTTGTCTAGTTATAATGAAAGTGGTTCTACAAGCTATACCAAATTACCAATTATCGGTAATGATCGTTCCAACTATTGTGTTAGAAATTGAGGTCAATCTAGACATATTTTTTATTGAAAGGTTTAGCTAAAACACGTATTTGGGCTTTGGTCGGGTGGAATAAACTAGTTGCTCCAAATATGAATGGAGGATTGGGCCTCAGAGACCCTTTTCTCATCAATAAGGCTTATGCTATGAATTTGTTGTGGATATGGGTGCAGGGAAGCCACCAAGTTTGGAAACAAATATGGTATTGTAAGTATATGTCTCTAAATTCACAAGTTGATAGATTACAATTCGAAGGACAAATAAACATATCTGATGTTTGGAACTAAGCCTGAGAAACAAAGGATTTGGTGAAACAATTTTCTTTCGGTGATATAAGAGAAGGCATGATGACATTATTTTGGGAGGACTCATGGCAACAATACCCACCTTTAAAAGAAAATGAGAAGCTACACCATATAAATATGTTTAACACAACCCCAAGGAGCCTTTAAGTTGGTGGACTTTTGGAAATATCGGTATATAGTACATGGATGGCGATAGTCGAGAACATCATGAGATTGGAGACACTCAATAGATTCTCTTCTTTGGGAATAATTTCAACAAAGTCTCCATAGTAGAAGGATTCAAATTTCTCTCAAATAGGATATGATTGGTGGGGGAGGAAACCAATTGGAACATTTAATATAAAAGAAGTGTATTCCTTACTAACAGGATTCCAGTCATAGGAAGAAACAAATCTATTGGGGGGTATTTGGAAATAATGTGGATGGCCCAAAGTTTCAACTTTTTTATGGATGATAGCTTGGGGATGAACTTTAACATGGGATCATTTGCAAAGGAAAGGTTTTGCAGGACCATCGAGATGACCGCTATGTTTACAGGAAGGGGAAACAATAGATCACCTACCAATTACTTGTACTTATGCTAAGAAAATGTGGGAGTTTGTTCAACAAATTTTCAGGGGTGTTTCACCAACTTCATCAAACATAAAAACTTGGTTAGAATAATGGTTTCAGATAAAGTTTAAACACCCATTGATAATGAGAGCCTGGTATCTAATTTTTGGATTCTCTATATGGAATTTTTGGAAGGAGAGAAATATTAGAATCTTTGAAGGAACATTTAGACCCGTATCAATTTTCCAGGAAATGATGCTTAAACATACTAGATAAATGTTACCCCGCCATATTCGGGAGATGAGAAAATGGATAACAATGAGGCACACATTCTAAAAGGTCTTAATATTGAAGAAAACAAAGTTACTACTTCACCTATAGTTCAAAGTAGAAGATTCTTCGGGGATAGTTTATTCTTTCCTCCTCCATAAACCTTCGTCGAATTGAGTTTCGATGGGGTCTCAAAAGGAAACCCAGGTGAAGAAAGATTTAGAGGGATTTTCTGAGATGAGAATTCGAATCCCATTCATGTTTTTTCTTTTTCTTGTGGGGTGGCTACAATAATCTTGTGGAATTTTGGGCTTTAGGGAAAGTTCTACAAATAGATGTAAGGAAAGGGTTGTGATTGATACAGGTTCCTGGGGATTCTTAGATAGTGATCATTTGTGTAAATAAGTTATTATTGGGTCACCCACCAAATAAACTAATTCGTAGTTGGCATCTTTAGGAGGTGGTTAGTATTAGATATTTTTTGATCAATTTTGACTATGTTATTCCCACACATATGAAGAAGGAAGGTAATAAGGTGGTAGATTGTTTAGAAAACTGGGGAAACTTGGAGAGATACTTAGCCCTGGACACATAAAGAAAACATTTAGGAGGTAAAGCAATGGGTCAAACATGATAAATACCTAGCTGAATCCAAGGTCTCTGATGGGGGTGACTTACTGGAAATAGACTCCTGGAACGAAGCATGAGCCAATTTATTAGTGATATATTTTTGGTAGGGGTTATGATTGGCATGAAAAAATTTTGTGTGGTCATTGTGGTGCCAACCTTTGGAGGTAGAGCATGGCCCTCCACCTCCCCTCACATGGGCCACGTGGGCGTGTCTTTGTTTCATGTTATGACAATCAACTACTCAAGTCCTTTCAAATTTAGTGCAAGAGGATGGGAGATCAAGGTTTTGTATAAGTCAATGGTTTCAGGCACTTATTCCCTTTTATGTGCTCAGATATGGATCATCCTTCCATGGTGGATTGGAAGCAGTAAGGAATTACTTTGACATCTGGATAAGGTTCATTAATGAGTTCACTATGATACAATGTCATGGGATGGATGAGTTTTGGTGTACGCAATACACTTGGTTGTCGTTATGGAAATGGATTAGAGGTGTGGTTCTTTCCTTGTAGTGGATACATTACATCTGCAACTATTTATACAAGTTCTTCCAAGGTTTCAAGGTGGCAGAAAGGAGATGTTCATTTCATTGGTAACATTCAAGGTTAGCACTTATTTTTTAGTGAACGGTTAACATTTCACTATTTTACAATCAAGGGAGGGTTGGGTACATTTTTGTTTCCTCGCACATTTCTCGGAGGGTTGTGTCATTTCATGTTTCAACATTTGTTATCACTATGTTCAATAGCCTTTGATTACATGGTTATAAGTTCTTCTACACATCGTCTTAGGTCTCACGTAGGTGGTCAATGTTTTTTGTGCTATTTTTATAGAATATGGGGTCTGGAACCTCTTTTGAATTGGTTGTTGTCCTTCCATCGGTGGCACCACAATGCCTTGACCTTGCTGGGATTTTGTTTAACTACCCAGTGTTGGCTTGCAGAGTATGGTATAGGGGATCCTTTTCCACTTTGTTTTGAAAAATCCTTAGCCCTCATTACTCCTTAGTTATTTCTAATGACTCAAGTTGTTACAAAGTTTGCTCCTCTTGCCGTAGGGGTTTCTAGGTAGTTGATTCAGTTTGGGGTTTTGGTAGGTAAGGGTTTTCGAGTAATTTGTGTTCAGAAAAAAATAATCCTGTAAATATTTCTTGATGACTTAGTGGTTTAGGTAGCAGTGGGGTCTTTCATTCCGGTCGTCAACCATAAATTTTTAATTACAATTGTTGTGGAGTCTTATTCTTTGGCTGTTAGTCGTAACGAGATAATTCAGTTAGCCTCAAAGGTCATCTTGAGGTTTGAATACAAGTCTCAAGATCAAATGGCTCCTCGTCAAAGACTACCCAACTGCAAGGGTGGTGCTATGGGGTTATCCTCGTCCATACATCGTAGGCTATTCAGGTGGGAGTTAGTTGCAAACTTCTTCAATTTCGCTCCCATGGAGGTCAGAAAAGAGATTTTAACTCTGGAAGAAAAGGAGTTTGGGGATCGAATTTAGAATTATGATTCATAAATTGGTAGTAGTAGCCTCAAATGGGTTCTCGATCCAGGAAGGTTGAGGAATAGGCCTACATTTCCTTCACTCAATAACAATGCACCATCAAATGAAGACACTTCTCAGTATGGTGATTCATGATAAATAGGTTGACAACTACAAACTCTTTTTTGGTTAGGAAGAGTTGAATAAAATATTGAGGGACATCAGGTATGATCTGGATGATATAGTGGCCAGACTGTATAGAGTGGAGCACTTCATAGTTTTGAACTCGGAGATAGACTCCAACAATCATTAGAATGAAGTTGTTTTTATCAAAATCCCTCCCCTCAACATGGTCAATGCAAGCTCCTCTCCACACTCCCTAGTTATCATCTTGGATGAATAAGTCCATTAGTGACTATGTTTCTACTTTTTCTCTATTGGAAGTCACTTGTTGTTTCCTATATAGATATTATTTTCTTGTTAAGTATGTCAGTTGTGTAGGTTTTTTAATTCGGTTATGTCATATCAAGCAGTTTATTTTTGAAAAAAAACACAATATCAAGGATTCTCTCTTTTTTCAATAAGGATACCCACATACTGTAATCCTTTGAATAGTTCAATCATGATTAGTTTGGTGGGTTTTGTACTGATCCTAGAAGTTACTGGTCATTCTCCAGGAGAATTTTGTGCTTGAAGGTTTACTAATGTAATCTTTTTTGAGTACTAATAAAAATTTGTTAACTAAATTTAAAAAAAAAATAAGGACTATAACGAATATCATAATTTTGTGGTTAAAATTATCTACACGTATTATGTATAAAATAATATATCCTTTGACCTATTTCGTAAATATTGATAACTTTATTTAATGCTGCATGTATTATGTTTATAAATATTTAAGTCATTTTCAAGTAAAATATTAATATCTATATTGTTTGTTTGTTTTATAATAATAATTATTAAATATTAATATTTTTGCATTAAGTGTGAGGGTATTTTATGTTTTTAAATAAAGAAAATAAATAAAGTAGGTTTGGGTTCTGACATTGTATAAATAATTAAGTAGAAGTTTTTGTAATGTTACAAGGATCCATCATCACAAAAAAATAAATTAATTAATTCATAGTGGTTGGTGACTCTATGGTTATTCTTAGATTTTTACACTATTAAACATTTTTTGCCAGCCTCTCGCAAGTGTCTTCCAACAAATTATTATTATAGTAATGAAATTCAATTCAATTGAACTTTATCATATCCTCCACTCATTAAATTTGGAAGTGAATGCTAGGGTATTTCTCAATGAGAGTGTTCTTAGTATCGAAGTAAGGTTGGTTTATTTCTCCACATCTACACTACCATGAATGTCATTAAAGTGATATCATTCATGCCTTACACCTCAACATGAAATCAACTACAAGGGCCTTGATAATCCTCCTCATCTCACCCTTAATTTTATTAATTCTACAATGATGTTTTTAATATTGATATAGAGGAAATGATTGTTCTCACACGTGGGATGCTTGGGAGGTTAATAGGCATAAATATGGTCAAACAACGGTTGAACATTTATTTGGAATATTTGGATTGGATTTGGTTCTCCATGTGTTAGGTCCCTATAATACTAGTGATGCCCCCATTATTATTGTAGTTGTCTCCCTTAGTGATATTGTTGTGCCCCTATTGTCCCCATATTGTTATTATTGTGCCCCATAGAATCCCTCTATTGTTATTTTTGTGCCTTTATATTATTATTGTTAGGTCGGCTTGGTTATATTGTGACCCCTTAGACTCCTATATATAGAAAGGAGGTTTTGACATTTGAATCATCCAAGAATTGTTCATTTGTGTAATGTAAAGGAGGTTTCCCCCTTGAAGAGGCTGAATTCTAAGTCATTTATCTCTCTTTTTCTATCTTTTTGTGAGCTGGTTTCATAAAATTTGGTATGAGAGCTTTGGATTCTAGGGTTTCGCTGCTCCAAATAGGTCATCATGGCATTTGTGCTATAACTTTGTTTCTGTGACATTTCAGATGCTAAAAAAAAAACAATTTGGGCCGAAATTGCTATGAACCTCGGGTCCAAATTTCAGAGCTTTTTGCACTATATTTGTGGAGATATGATCTGAGGAAGTTGGCCTTTTTGCAGACTCCCAAATTTCATTCCAAACAGGTGACCTGGGGAAAATTGTCATAACTTTTGTTTTGAGCATTAGATTGAAATTTTGTAAGAAGTTATAGAAAGAGGATGGATTGTAGCTTCCTGTGTATATTTTTTAGATCCGAAGGTCAAAACAGTGACACGTGGTACTTCATACAAGTTTGCTCTTCTGGAAAGGTCTATAATCAGGCCATCTTGGGAGATTGTGCATAACTTTGCCTCGGAGAATCTAAATTCGACCAGACTAGTGGCATTGGAAAGAGGACACAGAGGGCTACTGTAAGTCGCAATTTCAGAACTGGATGATCCGTAATTACAGAGATACATCAGATTAAATATCGAGCTCCTACAAAGTGAAAAAAAAGTGTGTAGTTTTTTTTTTTAATTTTCAATAAGCTTGGTTTGAAAAATTAGTTTGAAGGAATTCAAGGGGCATAGTAAAGCATTATTATCAGTAATTGATGCCTCGAGGAAAGAAAATGAAAACATCTAGTAAGCAACCTAAAAGCTCTAGCATGACTCATGAAGAAGAAGAAAAAATGAAACATGATATATCAAAATTACGAGACCAAGTGCAACAAATGTCACTCACACAAAAAGTAACGGAAGCTAAGATGGATGGTTTAAAGAAAGTCGTAGAAGCTAAGATGAATGATGTGGAACCTAAGATGGATGGCATGGAAGCTAAGATGAATGCCATGGATGCTAAGATGGATGGCATGGACGATAAGATGGAAGAATTGAAGATAAATTTGAATAAGTTGCTACAAGAAATGGTCACTAATGGTGAAAGGGTACTAAAGGAAACTCATGATGAGAATAAAAGAAATCTTAATCATGATTTCATAAACTCTAATGTTGGATTGAAGACCCACAATATTCCAAAAATCGATATGAATAAGTTGGATGGCAAGGATTCCGCAACATGGATACCACAGATGGAGCAATTTTTCGATCTCCATAATGTGAAAAACAAACAAAAGGTACGTATTGCAACTTTATATTTGGAACCAAATCAGTTTGTATGGTATCGATGGCTTTGCTCTCATAAACAAATTGTTACTTGGGCAATTTTCACGGAAGAAATGACAGCACATTATGAGGATACAAAAAGCAATGCCTTTTTTAGCCAATTGATAAGTCTCAAACAAAATGGTTCAATGATGGAGCACATTAAGGAGTTCCAAAAATTGAACACAAGGGTAAAATATATTCCAAAGGAGCATAGGATTGATGTGTTCATAGGGACTTTAAAGGATAATATCCAACATGAGGTTTTCCTTTGGGAACCTGATTCATTGGAGAAGGCATTCAGGTTAGCGAGAAAAATGGAAAGCAAAATTATGGCAACCAGGAAGCCTACCACTCACAACTATAAAGATGGAAGTGTTGTTGCCCCTAGCCTTCCACAACCTATAAGGTTGACACCACAACAATTGGAAGAAAAAAGAGCAAAAGGGCTTTGTTACAGTTGTAATAACAAATACACTAAAGGTCATAAGTGTGTTGAGAAGAAATTATTCTACATATATTGTGAAGAGGAAGAAGAAAAGGAACAAGAAATGTCAAAAGAAAAGGATATACTCTAGGAACAAAGCCTAGGTAAAGAAGAAATGAATCTGACTATATCTTGTAATGCATTGGCTGGAATTAGCACTCCTCAAACCATCAAGATAGAAGGACATATCAAGAAGAAAAAAGTAATAGTGTTGATTGATTAAGGAAGTACCCGCAATTTTATTCATTGTAAGATAGAAAAAGAATTGAATTGCTTCCTATATCCAGCACCAGAGTGTCAAGTGATGGTTGCAAGGGGAGGAACCATAAATTTCTCTAGAAAGTGCCATAATATCAAGTTATCCATGGGAGAATATGTATTGAATAGGCCAATGCTTTCCATTCCAATGGGAGGTGCTGATGTTGTACTTGGAGTCCAATGGCTACAATCCTTGGGTACAATAGCTTTTAACTTTCAAGAACTTTTCATGAAATTTTCTATGGAAGGAAAGGAATTTGAATTAAGGGGTATTGCAGGGAAATCGGGAAAGATAATCAGCTCTAACGGTATGACAAAGCTTCTAAAAAAGGAACAACGAGGTGTAATTGCACAATTATGTTCGCTAGATGTTTCCACATCA
>APFE030885454.1:96991-188015 GCA_000404065.3 Pinus taeda
AAACACCATATTGTAAATTAATAATTATGTTGTTCACATTCCTAGTACAAAGCCCAACGTTAAGTCTCAACTAAAAAATGGTAAATATTAGGTCATGATTTATATCATATTTACATTTCTTAGATACCATGTGGTAATGTCACCAAAGTAAAACTTATACTCAAAAAATTAAATGGTGAAATGATATCATGTTTGTAAAATTGGTTCCTAGGAATAAAGAGGGATATGATGCAACAAGAGGCAATGTAAAGACCCAAAACTTTTAATTACCATGTAACATATGAATAACACATTTGTAATTTGTTTAATATATCATATGAAGAACTCACCTACTATGTTAACCCATAGGATGTCCTAATGGTAACTGGCCTTTCTTTTTCCTTAAAAAAATAAACCATGGCAAATATTACTTAAGAATAGATGTTCATGAATGGCCAAACTCATTTAATTTCCCTGGGAAAATAAGATATATAAAAAGAGAAAGGAATGCCTAAATGGATTTGAATAAGAAGGATGTAAGTGTATCAAGGCTCAATTAGAGAAAAAAAAAAAAAAAACAATAGGAGAAAATATATATGAAAGTGAACTCTATCCACAAAAATAAGATAAATGGTATATCTTAATATTTAAGATTAAGAAAAAAAAATGAATAGTACACAATAATAAATTTGCATTAAATCAAAACTCAAGTTCTATATTATAAAAGAGGTTTGATACATAATGCTCTTAAAAATAATGATAAGATCCATGTGTCTCTTCTTATATATTTGAATAATAAGGTATTCATACAAGAAGTCTTAAAAGTAATTGGATTTGGAGCTATGTAATAAATTCCTCAAAAACTATGTAAAATTTATAAAGGAAAATTAAAAATAGTTTGGTCTTCATAATAGAACTCAGATCTCAATGTATGAGGTGATATAAATTGATAATAATATGACATATGTCATAATAGGTTAAACCAGAGAAAATGAGGTGTGAGTGTATTTGAGGTCCTTATTGCATGGTTTACATATATATTAATCATGAGTTGTGTAATGATAAGTCTCCATCCTTAACTTATGGGAACAAATTATGAATTTTACATGGTTTACATATATATTAATTATGAAGTTTGTGATGATAAATTTTCACCCTTAGCTTATAAAAACAAATTATGAAGTGCATAAGATACAAAAACCAAAAAAAAAAAACTAAACTATAAAAGAGAGTTGACTACTAAGATAGCTCAAAGTGATGATAGAATTACTCTCATATTTTAAAGAGAGAATCCATACAGGTGAGTCAAATTCAAAGTAATGGTGGAATAACCTGTTCAGAGTTTTTAACCCAATATTTTGGACTATTATGTGAGTCCATCTTCAGGGGAACGCCTAGATTCTTTGAGAAGAACGTCAATCTTCTCAAAAAATCTAGGCGTTCCCCTGGAGATCGACTCACATAAAAGTCCAAAACATTGAATTAAAAAACTCTAAACATGTTATTCCACCATTATTTAAATATATAATGATTAATTTTAATGAGATCGCATTGTCATTAATTATAATCTTATAATGGTTGCACCAAAAGAACAAAGATGAATATGAACCTACTTTCTATATAGCATTTTTAAACTTTAGCTTTTGAGTAGTTTAACTTTTATAACTTTATTCTCATTCTAAGTGTATATCATGACTTATATTTTATTTTATAGAAAATTTCATTATATAATATATTAACTGTAATTTTTTAAAATAATAATAATAATAAAATTTAAAAGAAAACTGTTTATTTATCATAAGATTAAAATTCAAACCTCCTCTATAAACACTTTATAGACATATTTCATACCAAACCTCCTCTATAAACACTTTATAGACATATTTCATACCATATTGGATAAAGTTTAAAGACACTCGATAATGAAATGAAATGTTGTTAACATCTAAGCCATAAGAGTGTGAAGAGGCTTAACCTTTACCTACCTATTAAGTGTCTTGGTAATCCTTAAATGCACGGAGTCTGGTAGTCCTTTTTGACCAAATGCATCGAACTAAATGTTTTGCTTGGAATTAGAATAATTTAGTTCAAAATTTGAAAAATAATAGAATGAGGGATGAATTTATGGGATATAATGTGTTTACTATAAAATTTTGTTTTTAAAAATATTATATACAAAATTTTGTTTAGTATTTATATAAATAAATTTGTGATAATTAATTGTTTGGGAAAAAAATTTAAAAATAATTAAAAAAAAATAATTAAAATTATTTTAAATGAACATTATATATTATTATTAGGTAATATTTTTAAAGGGACATTTTGTTTTTTTTCAATGATAAAATCTTATTTTGGTTTGCTTTTATAATTTTATTTTTATTTCAAATTATTTGAAAAGAAATAATCTGGAATATTAATAATTGTTGATGAGTTAAAATGTTGGGAAAGTTGGTATTGTTATATAATTTTCTAAAATTAAGATTTGGTATGATTGCAAGTAAGATATTTTAAGAGAGAATATTTTTCATCTTCTACATTTTAAAATTATTTTACCTCATAGTGTTTTGAGAATTGTTCAAAGCCTTATTTTACAATTGAGTTCATAAAAAAATGTTCTTATACAAGCGATGCTTATTTTCTTCTTGACACTAGTTACAACAATAATATACTTTTAATTTTCTAGATTAGGGCTAATAACCTCTTTATAATATCTTGGTTTCTCTTATCTTCAACTTTTTTATTTCACCACAATTTCTCCATAACGTTGGATGTAATAGTATTTTCAATGGTATCAGTAATTGGGGGAGTGGTATCTCTTATTTTCTCCAATAATTTAGCTAAGACTTGGAATGTTTATGCCAGCTCATGTTAAGTCGCAAGTGGCTTTGGCTAGAGTTTGAAGCAATCTCAGGAAATCTCGTCTTTCACTTTAATTGTGTTGTACTTGTGCATGAGGGACCTAGTCATATCCATACTCTCAATAAGAATATCAAAATCTTCTACGAGAAAGAACGGATATTAGGGTACATCACTTTGATTTTAATATATAAATTGTAAAATGCTTCTAAATTTACTCAAATTTTTTCCATGATTCTTTAGAAATAAGAATTATGAAATATTATAACATATAATTTCACATCCAACAAGATAATAAGAGTGACAAGAATTTTTTTTTCCACAACCATAATTATTAAATTTAAATTGTTTTCAAAACCATAATAAACTTTCAAAATCTGTTAATCTACTTTCTGAATATTTATCTAATTAAATTTCAAATAATTTACTTTAAAATATTATATTAATGTTTTTTTAATTTTTTATGCCTACACAAATTATAAATTTAAAAAATACTTTTTGAATTCGAGAAAATATTTATATGGTGAGGGGAAAAAATAGCTACTCTAATTATATTTAAAATAGTGCCAACCAAACCTTTCTTTTATTACCAAACCTTTCTTTTATTCCTCAAACTTTAGAAGAGTAATATTCCACAATTGTAATACATTTAGGTTAATGTAGACTATTAAAGTACATTTTGGAATATTTTACATTTAATTATAACAAATTTTGCTCCACCGAGAGGGCCTTTCCATCTCAAACAACCCCACCTTGATAAGGTAAAGAAATACTATTTCCATTGAAGAAATTCCATGACAATTAATGTTGGTATTAGTAGTTTATTACTTTGTTTAATTCCACCGACTGTGAAATAATATTTTGTAGCTATGCCTCCAAGGGTAAGCATCCCAAACAAATCTATATGTTTTATTGCATATGCATGAGAAGTGTAAAGTGCTTAGTGGAGAAGAAACTAGCATGATGAAGCAACCTTTTATTTTTTTAATAAGAATATCAATGGGAGAACTAACTTTAACTATCATCATTGTCAAGTTTGGATTCTTGAATTCAAGAGACCACTCTTCAAAATGTAAATTACACATATTATAATGAGTACATGTTAAATGTAATACTTTTGAATGTGACATTATTTTTAGTTATACTATTTAATTGGTTTTATATCCATTAATGTTTGATGTATTAATGAGAATGATAGTTGGAATTAAATAAAGTTTAAAATAAATATATATAAATATAAAGAATATTATATTCAAAAGATATTGTCTTATTTAAAATAACTAAGATTAAATGGTTTCAAAACATTAAAAACCATGTTAAACGTTTTGTTTCCATATTCTATATCCTTTTAATAAATGTCATGGGGCCTTTCCCTGGTCCTCAAGAGCTTGCCAAAGATATACACATGAACCATGAAAATTTCCTTGAATAGATGTTATGGGGCCTTTCCCTGGTCCTAAAGAGCGTTTTGGTTCCATATTCTATTTCCTTTAATAAATGTTATGGGGCCTTTCCCTGGTCCTAAAGAGCTTGCCAAAGATATACACATGAACCATTTTCATTGAATGGAAATGATGCGAATTGATGTTAGATTAAATAGCTTCAAAACATTAAAAAAAAGCATGTTTAAAGTTTTGGTTCCATTTTCTTTTTTATTTTATTTAATAAATGTTATAGAGGCTTTCCCTGGTCCTAAAGATCTTGCCAATGATATATACATGAACCATTTTCATTGAATGGAAATGATGTGAATTGATTTTTCCTGTCTTTATTGAATTCAATCATGAGGCTATCACACATTAGACATTGGATATTGTAATTGATGGCACATCTTCACCCATATTCAACTTTCCCCAAAAAAGACAACGAAACAAATTATATGAAAGGGATTTTTAATTATGAATGAATATGACAAATATCATAACTTAAAAGTGTGTATTTCATATATTATATAAATACATAGAGTCTAAAATGTCATTTCATTTTATTCAAAATAGGGTATAGATTTTTTATTATTAATTAAATTATTTATAGATATTTAAATCATTTTCTTATTAAATCTTAATATCCTCGTTTCTCAGTTCTATTAAGTTTATCTTTTTCTCATATATTTAAATTTTATTTCTAATATGATTAGTAAATATTAATATTTTTTATTCTGTAAGGACTTGTGTAAAGATTAATTTATGTTTTAGAAACAAAAAAATTAAGTTTACGTGGATTTGGCTCCCTAATAAATAAAGAAGTGAAAACTCTTGTAATGTTACCCTGATGTATTATCATAAAAGTCATAATGATTCTTGTACTTATGGTTATTATTGGAACTTTACATAATAAGCACTCTTAATTAATCGTCTTTTTACAAGAGTGTGTCAACAAATTATTTCTATATTGATGGCACTCAACTCAACTAAATTTTTTCCAATCCTCCACTTACTAAACTAGGAAGTGAATTTTAGGGTCTTGTTCAACCATGGTATTCTTAGTATAAAAGGGAGTTAGGCTTATTATCTCGACATCTACCCTACCATGAATGTCATTAAGGTGATACATTCTTCTTCAACATGAAATCACTTGCAAGGGTCACTACTAATCCTCCTTGTCTTATCCCATGGATATTGAATTCTCTCATGACATTTTTAATATGTATATAAGAGAGGTGACTATTCTAACATGTGGGATGTTTGGCATGTTTGCAAGAATAAATATGATCAAAGTAAAGGTCAAATATGTAATTAGAAAGTTTAGGGGACTTTGATCCTCCATCTAGGTGTGGGAATTCATGATACAATTCTTCATTTGTAATAAATGTGTCCATCTATGGTGCAATGCCATTGTTATAGTTGGTACTATATCATCTACTCTTTAAAGGAGCTATTGAAGGATGTGAAGCATTGTGAAAGGAATGCCAAGGAGATTGACATAATTATTGATTTTTTTATTAAACAATGGATTAGGTTGAATGGGGAATTGGGGATCCAAACAAGGGAAATTCATAGGATAAAAGACAATTGTGTTACTAAAGTATGTGAGCATATGATTAGTTTGAGAGATTGGGAATTATAGTTGGATGGTTTCATGATTGTAGTTTGAGGAAAATAGGTCAAAGTGGCCAATGCCATAGTGGCATTGCAACCTCTAGTTAGAATAATAACATAATGTCCCCATTTCTCATGAGTAATTTTGGTGTCTCCCATGCTCAATAACATAGATACTTGTGTTGACACAACCTTAACTGGTCTTCCTGAAAATTCTATAGATTCTAATGTTATCCATTTGGTGTGAGTTGTGCGAACTTCACCATAGTGTTTAGGCACATGTGCCATCAAGAAAATGGAATGAGATGAAGCAACAACACACATAAACCTAAACATTATTGTTGACTTATGGCTTAGTTAGATTTCTAGTTTTAATTTATGTTTCTAATATTTATTGTAACTATGTGTTTCTTTTAAGCAATTTTGAAAGAGAATATACCTACCCATTTATAGATAGGTGTTTTCAGAGAAATGAAGGCAAGTATTTTAAGATTACAAACTTTAAAATGCTTCTAGACTTGCTCGATCATTTTTCATGATTATTTAGAGATATTACATCCCCAAATTTCACATACATATAAAATAGTAAGAATTAGAAGAATTTCAATGAGTAGTTTTTTCTTTTTCTTTTTCTTTCCCACAACCAAAAGAATACTAATCTATAATTGTGTTGAAGACCAAATGAGGTTTTCCACTGTCCATGAATCCTTTTCTCAATGTTGTATTTCCAATTAAGCTTTTGATGAAAGTTAATCTCAAAATATTTGTATGATTTAAGTTTCTCTAAGTTGTTATTATCATACATATAATTAACATACACAATCTTTTTATATTTAATTATCATAACTTTTATTTTGTTAACATTTACTTTCATATCCATGCTAGTATAAAAAAAGCTTTGAGACATCTTGCCATAAAAACAATACCATCAATACAATGAAGAAATATAATTGTTATTATACACATGATTATAAATAAATAGTATGAAACAACCTTAAATACTTCTATATTTATTTCTATAAAATATAATTTAAATATCAATTGTTTTGGCAGTAATTATAATACGTCCATAATGTGTTTTGGTCAATCTAATATTCCTTAGCATCTCAAACAATCCTACATTAGTAAGAAAAAACATATATTTGTTGAGCTGAGATTTTTATGGGAGTATGTGTAAGTTTGTTTGTCCTTCCATGCTCTTTTAAAAAATAAAAGCCAAAAATTATGTTCTAAATAGAAAAATGAATTAAAACTTATATTTTTAAAAAATATTTCAAAAAGAGATTTAAATAATTCAGTGTGGTTATCAATAAAAATATTTAATAAGAATAATATTGACATATACTTACAAATATATTAATAATAAAAAACCTTTTCAATTGCATGATAAAATGTTCTCGATGTAAATGTGTTCTAAAAATATTTTAATGTAAATTATGTATATATTATATATCATTTAAAAAAAGTATGTATATATCATAAAAGAATTAAGTTTTTACAGTTAAAACATTTATTTGGTTAAATAACACATTGTATTTTGCACTCTAAAGAAGTTTAGACATGAAGAAATTTGATCTCTCTCAGCTCATCTTAAATCCGTACTTAAAATGAATCTATGTTGATTATCCTTATCAATTGAATGAATTATATGACAATAAATATTGATATTAGGTAGTTTATTACTTGATTGGATTATTCTGACTTGTCACACAAGAACACAATATTTTGTATTGTGTATTAAGATCAGTGTAATAGAATTATGGAAATAATATAATAGGTTAAAGTAATTTTGTATTTTTTATATTTATTTAGAAAAATAATTTAAATTATTAGCGTTAATTTTGAGTTATTTGAAATTATGTAAATAATATTCTTATACATTTATCATAGTAATTATAAGTGATTTTTTTAAAAATTATTAATTTAATATTAGAACACATTATAATATATATGTCAAGTTAATATATATTAATTTTTTTTATGTGAAGGTTTGTTATTAGTTATATAATTTAAATTAGTTGCTGAATTCATTTAATTTTTATAAGGGACTTTTTAGACTTATGGGATTTTTTGAGGTAGTGGTTGAATGCATGGTTGCACTCAGAGAGGCCATATTAAACGGTTTCACTATCCATGCACACATAAGAGGATTAAAGCCCACTCCTATGTCTTCCTTTACAAAAGTTTAAGGATCTTAGCTAAAATGGTTTGGTGAACAATTTGTTTCCTCAAGTGTGTAGGTTCAAGTCTTTAGAAACATATTGCAATTGGCCCGTTTATGACATTTATGAAATGATTCTGTCTAGTGTAATAGTGCCAACAACCCATTTGTAACATTTATGAAATAGTTTTGTCTAATATAATAGTGGTAGCGCATCTTTTAAAAGTTAAATAATAAGTAAATTAGATTAAGAGATTGAAATAAATTTGTTTTTTTTTAAATAAAAATTTTAAATAATTAAATTATAACAATTATATTAATTTTTTCTTCAGGTTTATAGACTTCGAGTGGATAATGATCTAAGGCCTTGCCGTGGACCAAGGAGCTTGGCAAAGATATGCCTATCAACCATTTTCATCGAATGGAAATGATACGAGGTGATGTTTCTATTTCTTTATTCTATATTCTATTCCCTATAATAAATGTAATGGCACTTGCCCTGGCCCCAAGGAACTTGCCAATCATTTTAATTGAGGTGGAAATGAGGTGAGTTGACGTTTCCATGATTTTATTGAATTCAATCATTAGGATCAAAGAAAGAGAAGATGTTACGGTCAAAGATTGGATATTGGTCTTGATGGCACATTCTAACCAATATTCAAACTTATAAATAGGGGATAGGGAAATTATTTGAGTTATATTTCCATGCCTTTATTGAATTCAATCATGAGGATCAAAGAGGAGTTGTTATTGTCAAAGATTGGATATTTGCAATTGTTGTTATTGTCAAAGATTGGATATTTGCATTGATGGACATTCTCACCAATTTTCATAGAAAACAACAAAAGATATCATAGCTTCATGATTAAAGTTGTGTATTGCATAGGGAACATAAAAAGATATAAAATAAATGTCTTTACATTGGATTAAAAACAAAAATAGCCCTCGATTTTTTACGAAATATCATTAACCTTAATTATAGCTAAAATGATGTATAGTTGTTTTAGTCATTTTCATGCCGAACCCTTAGTATCCCTTAGTGGAGTCTTTTCTCATGCACAATCTTTATATATAATATATAGTTTTTAATTTTTAAAAATATCATTATTTATAATTTGTTCGTTATTAGGGGGGAGAGTGTGAGAGGCTTATGAACGATTTATATATATATATAAAAGGTTTTGCTAAATAATAAAGCGAACCTTTTGCAATGTTACAAGAAGTTTTTATTTAAAAATAATGGAGTTAACAGAGTCACACTTATTGATGAGTTTATGGTTGTAATTAGAGCTTTACACTAAAAAATAATGAGTTAACAAAGTCACATTTATTGATGACTTTATAGTTTTCATTAGAGCTTTACACTATCATTCACTTTCAACTAATTGCCTTTTTCTAAACGTGTATCAACAAATTATTGTTATAATGTTAGAATTTAACTTAATTGAATTTTATCATATTTTATGTTTACTAAAATTGAAAGTGAATGATATGGTTTTGTTTGGCAAGGGCAAATGATATGGTCAGCTAATGTTGCATGTGTCTTGTCGAGAGAACATAAGATACGAATTCCACATCTCTATTTCTCTCCTGATGACTAGTTGGGTCCTTCTATGTTGATCTCTTGTATGTTAGATTGTTGTTCAAGTGTTGGGCCACATTTTGACATGCTTGGTTCAAAAAAATGAAACTTGGGCCAAGGAGGGGTTAGTTTTGTCAATCGTGCATGGATAGGTGTTTCTCCAAAAACTATCTGATAGATGATTGGTGCAAGTGATTGAAGGTGTCAGTTGAATGTCGATGAGTATTTTATCTATTGCTGATATTACACCCACAAATTCATCAAACATGCCAAATATTGGACTTTGTTGGCCACAGAGCTTTGTTGGGTTAGTCATTGGTCGGGCATGCCTTGATGCTCTAACTATTGGATTGTATCATGGATGTTATGTAGCTAATCAATTGTATAGTATGTGTTATATTCTTTCCATGACTAAAGCCACGCATTGTTATGTTGGGCAGACCCAAGGATGGGGGGCAGACCTACCCATTGTTTTGTGCATGATTTTTGTTCATGGTTTTGAGCATGATGGTTTTGCCCATGGTATTTTGTAGACCTGGTCAAGAAAACTACGCTTATGTTCTAATCCAGGGTTAATGGATTGGGGTTTATCAATGCTTCGATGATCTGTAGCTAAATGTTAGTTTTTTTGCGCTAATTTCAACTTCAGATTTAAAAACAAATTCTTGTTGATTGCTTCATGTGCATAGGTTTTCTTAGGTGTTTGTGAACAGAAACAGGTAAATTATATCAAGTTGTATGTGACATTCATAAGAAAAATAGCATAAAAATGAAATGTTGAACATAAACAAGAAAATGAACAACAAAGCATCAAGAATAACACTTAACACAATGTTTTGATAAAGGAGTTCACCCCTCATGGGCTACATCTCCTTGGTCTAGCTTCCATGGCTTGGGCATCTGTATTTTCTCAAAATGGTAAAAATTACAGTTTGCAATGCTCTACAGCTCCTGAAACTTGTTTCAATGGACCCAGAGCATCCAAAAACCCCTAAGATGACTCTCCAAGCTCCTTAAATGGACTATAATTGTTCTGGGCTTGACCTCCTTTCCTGGTGGCCCTAGGCTTCCTTAAACTTCAACGTGGAAACATCACGTACAAAAGTGCCTCTCTGCCTCTAAAACCTATTCCATTGTGTTCATAATGTCGAAATTAGCTAGGAACACTTTTTCCTGAGCTCAATTTGGTTGAAAAATGCTCCAATTATGGCTCAAACAATTTTCCCCCACAAATCCTCCTCCAAATCTGGAATAACTCCAGTTAGGGCCACTAAATTTAGGGGCAGGCCTGAAAATAGCAGAGTTCGCTAAAAACATGCCGTTTTAAACTTGATTTTAATTAATTGTTAACCCATGATTAACAGGAGTATTAGCACTAATCGTGCGGATTAAAGGCTGATTGTTTCATAACCATTAGAGGTTTATGTGGAGGTCACATGTCGTGGCTCATGGCACGGTTTCCGCTAACGGTTCCCTGACCTAGCGGTTTTCTTTTGGTGTCACATGACAAACCTTAACCGTCATGGTGTGGTTTGTGTTGGACCCGCTAGAGGTTAACATAACTGTGTGCTATCCATTGCATTCCCATGTTTGCAGTAACCATTGGGTTGAAGGTTTATGGAGCTGTCGGTTAACCATTTGTGATAACTGTTGCAGTCACATAGGCGTGTTCACAAGTTTACGGTAACTGTTGGGGTGAAGATTTATGGATCCTTCAGTTAATCATCTGTGATAACTATTGTGGTTACGTAAGCATGTTCACATGGGGAGGGCTTGCCTACGGGCTGGCCCTCCCCTAACCGCCAACCTTCAATACAATACATGTTAAATATGTCAGGAGCACTATAGTGGTTAAGAAACAAACGTAGCAGAGTTGGTTATGGGCTGTGGACTATGTGATAGAGGTCGCGGGGTGGAAACCTGGTGCCTCCTTAATACTTTGTTGAACTATGTTGAGTCTGCCTACGCTATTGAGAGGTGCCACGTGACAGCCTCCGAGCTTGCCACGTGGCATTCTCTCATTGGCCCAAAATTAACCAATCAAACTACGGTAACACACCTACCACATCACCAAAGTGAAACCAATCACACTACGACACTTTGCGAGCCCTCATTGGGAGTTGACTCCGTTGACTTTCCCATGTCACCTGCCCAGGCACCTGCCACGTCAATAGTACGAACTACTGACTCGGCAGTTACTGCAAAACATTTTGTTGTTTGGTGAAATGGTCAGCGAGCTCTAACTTCCTCATACGAACTCGGTTTTGAGTGAAATGAGTTGCATTGGGATCATATCACTGAGATGGATGTGGTTTTTTAAGTTTTGATTCATTTTGAACACTTTGAGTTTTGAGCAAAATTTTGCCCCTAATCCAGATTCCGATCACTCCTTCCCACTGTGGGATTTTGGACCCACAAAAGCTGGTTATCTGATGAGAGTTGAATACTCTTCTCCTTCCCAAGTTCTATAAGCTAATTATACTTGAAAAGTATTCATGACAATCACTTGGGTACACTGACATGCCTTGCATTGCAAATGGTTATGTCCCTCAACCATTGTTCTCCTCTTGTTGTTGATCCAATCCAACAATGGATGGACACTTTTTGGCTGCAAAATACCTTTGTTGTACCACATCGATCCCTCTGTGCTTGGAAAGCTGATACAAGTTGATAGCCTTCCCACTGAGAATCTTGGCATCAACACATACAAATGGTGTACAATGGCTGCAAATTTTTGGCATCTCATCCAATTTCGCTTCTTGCCTTTATCATCCTCCAGTTCAACATGCTACTCATGTCATGATTTGAGAATGAAGGCTAAGCATGAGAATCTTGCTCAAGAATGGACCTTCCAAAATCCTGCAACATCTTGTCATAAGAAACACCATTAAATGGAAAAACAGATTATACAAGAAATGCAAATCGACGACCTCTTCTTTTGATCCTTCAAAGAAACAATTATCACATCATGTAACATCACCGTGTACTATTGCACCTTGGTGTACAAACCATTTTGGTGTGTTAGTCGATGGTTTACTAAACAGGTCGACAAAACATGCTTCTTCAAGCAACTGACTTGACTTGAGAGCCAAACATAAGCATGTACAACAACTTGACGATTCTTTGCATAAACAACAAGAATTTCACATCTCATACAATAATACGTCAACATCTCCCTTTCATATTTGGATATAAAATCAACTTTTCCAAGTCGATATGACATATATGTGACAACAATCGACACAAGTCGACACTCATGCATGTATCCAAACATAATGAAACTAGCAACAATTCCATTGTTCACACACACACCAACTCTCATGTATGTGTACAATTCTTCAACTCTCTCTCAAGTACAAACACAAGTACAATAAGCCCAAAAACATGTATGGGTACATAAAGAGTTGAATTGACAAATTTGCTGCAAATGAAGTGAGTAACACCCCACTTTCACATACCTTCCTGGTGAAAATATGCAACATCAAGAATGCATTCACATACAAACTTGTAACCACAATTTGCCTTATTTGTTGCATTTAAGTGAGTCAAACATAACTCCACTTTCAACATCTTGCATCATACAAGTTGCATCATAATTTCAACATAAAAGTAATGCATTCATAAGGTAAAGAAACACACTTTTAAGGACAATAAATGCATTTATCAAAAAAAGAAATGCAAGCCTTATTTGGATACGAAATCAAACCACCTCTTACCAAACCATTTCCATGGCATTTCTTTTAGCTGCACATCATCTTGTGAATCATCTTGACCCACATCAATTATGGAATCCTCTTTTTCATTCTTTCCAAAGTCTCTCTCCACCTTCTTCAAATGTCGTGGATGAGTTTTTGGATACAAAGTCAAACATTTTCCTATGAGATGACCTTGCTTATGGAAATGAGTGCAAAACAATTGCATCTTCTTTGCAACATGGTTTCCATTATCCAATGGACCTTTGGTTTTCTATCGCTTTTGTTTTGAAAGTTTCCTGTATGTGGCCATTTTCTTCCAACATCTTGAAGCATTATGGTTATTCAAACCACAAAAAGAACATGTAAATTCTCTCTAATTCTTATGTGAAGATTTACCATGTTTATCATAATCAAAAGAAACTTGATTAAAGGCAGATTTATACCTTGCACATTCACATTTGTCGCCTTCTTGAGGAGGTGAATTTGATGAGGTAGCGTCTCTCTTCGGAATACCAACAATGGTGTCACTAAATACCTAGGCCTTTCCTCAACAACAATTAGCTCAACTATGCCTTGTGCATGTTTTCCTAACCCTCTACCTTCATACTCCATATTCATTAATAATTTGGACCCTACTCCTCTAGCGTGTCTTTCAAAAGCACCAAAAAAATCATTTTGAGAGGAAACTGAAGATAAACTTGAATTGCATACCTCATGTTCATGCACATGGCTAGGTTTTCCTTGGCATCATGGAGTAAAATCTCCATCTCATGCATCTTTTCAAGAAGCTCTTGCTTCTCCTCCTTCATGGCCATCAACTCCTCTTGAAGTATAGTGTTCTCCTTCCTATCTTCAATCATCTCTTGCACCATATCTTTTTCATGATGAAAATCTCCTGCAACATCTCTTCATCAAGGAATCTTGCTAAGGAAGAGAGATTAGAGACATCACTTGTTGAAGTTGCCATCACATAAACTTGCACACTGTTAATTCTCCTTGCACAAATATCAAGAAATCAAGGAAATAAACCTTTTCTCTGATACCAACTTGATTTGTATCTGAATGTTAGTTTTGTAGCGCTAATTTCAACTTCATATTTAAAAAAAAATGCTTGTCCATTGCTTCATTTGCATAGGTTTTCTTAGGTGTTTGTGAACAGAAACAGGTAAATTATATCAAGTTGTATGTGACATTCATAAGAAAAATAGCATAACAATGAATTTTTGAACAACAACAATAAAATTAACAACAAACCATTAATAATAACACTTAGCACAATGTTTTGATAAAGGAGTTCACCCCTCCTGGGCTACATCTCCTTGGTCCAGCTTCTATGGCTTGGGCCTTTGTATTTATTCAAAATGGAAAAAAGGTACAATTTACAATGCTCTAAAGCTCCTAAAACCTGCTACAATGGAGTAGAGCATCCAAAGATCTCTAATATGACTCTCCAATATCCTCAAATGGACTACATTTGTTTTGGGATTGACCTCCTTTTCTAGTGGCCCTAGGCTTCCTTAAACTTCAACATGGAAAAATCACGTACAGAAGTGCCTCTCTGCCTCTGAAACGCATTCTATTGTGTTCAAAATGTTGAAATTAGCTAGGAACACCTTTTCCTAAGCTCAATTTGGTTGAAAAATGCTCCAGTTATGGCTCAAACAATATTTCCCTACAAATCCTCCTCCAAATATGGAAGAACTCCAGTTAGGGCTGCTAAATTTGGGGGCAGGCCCGAAAATAGCGAAGTCCACCAAAAATCTGTCATTTTAAACTTGATTTTAATTAAATTTTAACCCGTGATTAATTGGAGGATTAACCCTAATTGCGCGGATTAAAGGTTGATTGTTTCATAACCATTGGAGGTTTATGCAAATGTCACATGTTGTGGCTCATGGCATGGTTTCCACTAATGGTTCCTTGACCTGGTGGTTTCTACGTGGTGTCACATGAACCCTTCATGGTGTGGTTTGCATTGGACCCACCGGAGGTTAATATAACCATGTGTTATCTGTTGCATTCACATGTTTGCGGTACTCGTTGAGGAGAAGGTTTATGGAGCCATCAGTTAACTCTTTGTGATAACTGTTGTGGTCACGTAGGCATGTTCACATGTTTGCGGTAACCATTGGAGTGAAGGCTTATGGAGCCGCCGGTTAACCATCTATGATAACTGTTGTTGTCACGCAGGTGTGTTCACATGGGGAGGGTTGGTTTGTGGACTGGCCCTCCCCTAATCTCCAACCTTCGATACAATACATGTTAAATATGTGTGGAGCACTACAGTGGTTAAGCAACAAACATAGTGGAGTTGGTTATGTGTTGTGGACTATGTGCCAGAGGTCGTGGGGTCAAACCCCCAACGCCTCCATAATATTTTTTTGAATTGTGCCGAGTCTTCCTAGGCCATTGGGAGGTGCCATGTGATGGCCTTCGAGCTTGCCCCGTGGCATTCTCTCAGTGGCCCAAAATTAATGAATCAAATTGTGCCAACGCATCTGCCACATCACCAAACTACAACCAATCACATTGTGACGCTTGGTGAGCCCTCATTGGGTATTGACTCTGTTGACTTTCCCATGTCACCTGCCCAATCACCTACCATGTTAGCAGTACGGACTGCTGATTGGGTAGTACCTACAATTTTTTTTTTTGTTTGGTGAAATGGTCAGCGGGCTCTAGCTTCCTCATATGAACTTGGTTTTGAGTGAAACGAGTTGCGTTGGGATTGTATCACCAAGACGGATGCGGTAGTTCAGGTTTTGGTCAATTTAGAACACTTTCATTTTTTAGCAAATTTTTGCCCCTGATCTAGATTCCGATCATTTGACATGTATATAATATAGTGTAACATTGAAACGAATATAATGAAAAAACAATTTGGTTTCTTAGTTTTGGGTTCGAGGATAAAATATTTGTGTATATTGTTTTTTATGTTCTTGCCATTGTATATTTTTCTTTTTTTAAGAATTCGTTTGCAGGTAATTTTTGTATTAGGTTAAAACTACATTTGGTATTAGAGTTTCTTAGGCTTCAAGGGATGCATTTGCAGTTGAGGGGTTTGTTAATTGGGCCTGAGGTAGACCCTGTTACAGTGGGAGATCTACGGGATCGATTCTTGCGGTGAAAGGAGATGGTGAATAGTGGAAAGATAGAGATCTAGAAATTCAATGGACAAATTTTTGAGCTATGGAAGCTCAAGATGGAGGATTTGTTGGTGGATAGAGATCAATGGATTGTTGTAGATCTAGGTATGACACCAACAGGAATGTTAACGTAAGACTGGGCAAAGCTAGATCAGAAGGCAAAGAGAACAATATGATTGTGTCTCTCAGATTCAATATTGTTGAATGTATAAGGGGAAGCTATGACAAAGGCTTTGTGGGACAAGTTAGGGAATTTGTATCAATCTAATTCTCTGGTGAAAAAATTGTTCTTGCAAAAAATATGTATAAATTGAGGATGAAGGATGGAGACTTGGTGATAGAGAATTTGAATGCCTCCAATACTCTAGTAAGTAAGTTTTTATCTATTGATATTAAAATTTTAGATGAAGATAAGTGCATCAGTTTTTTGTGTTCTCTAGCAAACTCGTGGGATAGTTTGGTTGTCCTTATAGGTAGCAATACAACTACCTTGAAGTTTGATGAAATAGTCTCATCCTTTTTGTTGGAGGAGATGAGGCAGAAAAATATGGAAAGCCAAAATGGAGATGCCTTGTCTATAAGAGGATGGTCCCAGAACATAAATAGAAATAAGTCTTCAAGTGGGAGATCTAAATCTCCAGGAAAATTTGTAAGGTACGATGGAAATGCATAAAATAAGGGTACTATAAAAAGGATTTTAGGTCTAAAACTCCGGAGAAGGGAAAGGGATCTGATGTTTCTTCTTCTGCAAAGGTAAAAACCACCTAATATGAAGGTGTGGATGCGTACTTGGCTTATTCTTCAAGTACACACATAGATCATGAGGCATTGTTGATTGAATCAGGTGCATCCTTTCATATGATTCCCCATAAGTAGTGGTTCTGTGCTTATGAGAAATATGATAGTGGTGATGTCTTCTTAGGTGATGACAGGAGGACCAAACTCATAGGATGTGGAAAAGTTAAGCTAAAGTTGCAAGGTGGAAGGATTAGAACACTTCCTAATGTTTTGCACATTCTTACATTGGCCAAAAATCTAATTTCTGTAACAAAAATAGATAATGCAGGTGTAAAATTAGTGTTCAAGAATGATACTCGTAGGATGGTTCGAGGAGCACTAGTGTTGAGCAGGGGAATTGTGATTCAAGAGGACCTTGACACATTTTCCGAGGAGCACCATGTTGAAAACAAGCTCATTGAATCTTAGGTTGTGGGTGTTTCAGATTTGAATGTAAATGTGCTCATTTTTGAATTTTTTATTTGTAAAATAGAAATTGATTTATGAGAGGATTTCCTTATAATAAATTTCTAAATTCATGTTGAAGTTGAGAGTCTCATGGGACTTATCTCATCCCTTGAGTTTTGGATAAGGTCCTTGATAGCTGTATATGAGGGATTTACTCCACATAAATCTCATGGAGCATATTTTAAGGGATTTCTAGAGTTATTTTCTCCTTGGAGTAGGGGATCTAAGGAGATTTTCTCTCCTTTGTTCTAGGTCTTAAAATCTATATAAAACCCTCCTATGTACTTTGTGTGGTATGCGAGTTTTGGAGAACAGAGCTTGAGAGAGTTTTTGAGAAGTCTTTGAGAGATTCATTTTGAGGAAAACTTGGAGATCTTGAAGAGCTCAAGAGGTCTTTTGAAGGAAGTGTTTGTTATGTACACGTATTAAAATCCTTTGTGTAGAAGATAGCTCTATGTTTGGACACCCTTTTGTAAAAGAGCATTGTACATATTCGTCATTTCAGAAAGACAATAAAATCAATTCGACCTATTGGAGGCGAATCTAAGATGTAGCCTAGTGGAGGGGGTGAACTCCATTATCAACCTTGGTGTTTTTCATGTTTTGTTTATTCATGGTTTGATAAGTTCTTTTACATGAATTTTAAGTTACAAGTTTATGATGAAATGAACATGTATATGGATAAATTGTAACTTAATCTTTCAAGCCCATATGGTCAATTAAAAGGTCTTATTTATAAGCTTTTAAAGTGCTCTCAAGTTTTCATATCACTTAGTATGAGAGTAGTTCATTGGCTGGCTTAGTGGGTGCATTTGTTAGGTTTAATCCAAGCAAGAAGAAGGAAATTGCTTAAGAAGGTAATTTCTTAAGTTTCGAAATGTCGATTTCAGAAAATGAGTCTTTTTCTGATCCTTTCTTTGAATATTTTTTTATCAAGATTCAAAGATGTTTAGAGAACTCTTACCATGAAGAAAATGGTAGAGGAGGTGTATGATGATGACAAAAAAAGAAATAAGTTGAGGAAACAATAGAAATCATTGGAAGATGAGAAGCAAGAGCTTCAAGATAGACTTCAAGCGATGTAGTTACAATTATAAGCTTCATAAGAGGCCCTAGCAAACTGTTAGAATGCTAAGGTAAACAAGGTAAGAAGCACTTGTACACATTTAGTTTCCTCTCAAGAATATGTTTGTTTTGGTTCCTTCGAGAAGCACACTGGAGAAATTGGGCCAAAATTGTTATTGAAAATGGGTTATGAAGGGAAAGGCTTAGGAAGCCATGCCCAAGGTATGATAGAACCATTATGGTTGAAGATCGACCTCGATATGTTGGAATTGGATATGGAAAAGAAAAGGTTGGAGAAAGTTCTAAGACTGGTGAAGCAAATTATGTTTCGAAAGGAACTTTTGTCTCATCAAGTTCACCTCATCAGAATCGTGACAAAGGTGACCATCAAAGGTATAGGCTTGATTATACGAAAGTTTCTTTTGATTATAAGAAGCATAGTAATGTCATTAGTAAATTTTGGTATAAGATTCCATGTTCTTTTTGTGGCCTATATAATCATAAAGTTTAGAAGTGTTGGAAGAGAATGTCTTTATACATGAAAGTTTTGAAGGAAAAGCAACAAAAGGGCCAATATCCAAATCATAAGGAAGTTAGTGGAAAAACAAAATTGCAACATTTTTGTACACATTGTCATGTGAGTGGTCATTTGATTGACAAATGTTGGAATTTTTATCTGAAATTTCGTCACCAATATTGGAGGAAAGTTGCACAGGACCCTACCAAAAACTAAAAAGTCAGTCCAGTTAAAGAAGGATCCATTCAAATGGTTTGGTAATAAATGGTTAACATTTCTACAGAATTGAGTTTTCATGCATGATTTAAAACCTCCAAAAATGAGCTTATATATGTTTATGTTAATGAAAATGAGAAAATAAAAGATGAATTGCATGCATCTATGAATTCTGCTATTTAGCGAAGAACGAGCTTGGCTTGTATTCTCTCCTTTGTTGACTTGTTGATCTGTTTAAAGAATTTTGCTAGCTGGAAGAGACACTACCTCAGCTTCGCCGAACACATGGAATTCGTAAGTGATGATATAAAATCCCCACTTGTCATTTTGTTTCTGCTTATCACTGGTACTTCAATGGTGCGAGCACTTCATCCATCAGGTGTGACATCGTCCAATACTGAAACTTCCGATATTGTTACTAGGCGATGTGAACTAGAAGACGTAGTAACAATTTTCACGTAGATTGATGGCAACGACTATACACTTAGCAACATCAACACTGAGAATTTATATCACTACCTGACTATTGTCGAAAATTGTTGTCAATGGTGGTTATATAAATTATTGGTCAAAACACATCAGTCCCAAGATGAAATTCGAGGATGTAGCAGATTTGAAATTATTCCATCAAGTCATGTTCTGCACAGACTTTATGGGAAGTTTCCTGGAGTTGTTATGATTGTGTAGATCCCTCGAGAATTCTTCATGCCTTGTTGGTGGCATTATAAATGTTGAGGGGTGATCCAAGATATGTTAGCCATATTTGGAAGGACCTTTGAAAACTCTGAGTTAAATAGCGGATGATATGGCAGTGATCATGCTGGAGATATATCACTTAGGGATTTTATTATGAGGAGTTTTGAACTTCGGTGGTCCACGAAATCCAGAGGGACCACGACGGTGGATATAGTCCACATTGCAAATATGTATACCAAACACAGGAGTTTTCAGTGCCATCATATCGACATGCATGTGGGAACAACCCACGTGTCTATCATTACTAAGTAACAGACAAACCTGCGGTAGGGCAGCATCGATTCCGGCAAGGAATATCTGCGATAAAAAAAATAAAAATGGAAGGGTTATGAATTGCATTCATCGAATTTTCTGAGAGACTTCGTTTTGGGCATAAAAACACGATTTATGCATCGATTTTGGCTCATTTGGTGGCATATGGCCACGTATTACGTGGCCCATGCCACAATCAACATTTATTCAGCCCAGCGAAAAGGATGCAATTAATGGGTTCTCGTATCTGTCAGAGTTTACACTACTATGAATTTTAATCAAGCCCACGTTGAACTCTATTATTTATGTTGAATATTCAGTGGGATTTTGTTATTGTATCTTCCAGGTGTGAAAATCAATGATTAATGGTTACACTATCGTCCCAAATCCCTCCTGCAATATTTCCAGAAGATCGAGATTATTATATTAGTGGCAGTAATTTATGGCTCCTTCTGGATGGACAAACATTTTGCAGATTTGGTGGCGTATGGCCACGTAATTATGTGGCCTACGCCAATTCAACCATTAATTTTTGGATCAAATCTACATTATATCCGCATTTCAAGGCAATCAAACGGGCAGTGGAAAACACGTTGGTGGAGTATGAGACACGATTCAATTTCATGATAAACCGACCCTTGGTTAACGTTGGAGGTTACAGTTACATGTCAGGATTGGTTTTAACGTAAATCATGGCTCACGTTGAATCGTGGCAACGACTGGATAGTAGACCATGTTTCATGATGGCATTTCCAAAAATTATTCAATGGTTTAACTATTCTTCACGAAGGCCGTTAAGTTGCCTCATACACGTATTAACCCCTTAGCCAGTCAGTAAAAGTCGACGGAAAGAATTATGATGTCCAACTTGCAATTACATTAAATAAAATCTATGTGGTATATGAGTTCCATAATTACAACAACTCCGGCAACGGTGGAAATATGGAAATTGGATTGGTCTTCAACAAAATGGTTTCATACTTGAGATGCCATCTCGATTTACATGCAGAATTCTGGTTGCAGGGCTCTACGTTGCGTAGGTCTCCACACAAATCTCAACCACGTTTTAGAATTATTGGATTGGTGAGTATTTGGTAAATGAAGCTCTGCAATGGAATTCTCATCCAGAAAGGTACAACGTTGGTGGTTGTTCAGTTGAAGGGATTTCATAGAATTGGTGTCTGGCTACCATTTACTTTGAAGTCGCTCGTCGTGCCCTTAAACAACAGGACTCTGATGCTTTGCATTCTGGTAATGTAATGAAATGCATTTTTGTTTGACCTAAATCTTTGGATATAAATAGAGTGATAAACTATTTTATGTCGAAGGGATATAATATCATAAGTGTGCTTCATAAAAGATCGAGAGCAGTGAACCACGAAATTTTTACACGGTAATTTTACCTTTTAAGTCACATTTTGATGTCATTACAATTGTGCATGGTTGAGGAGGTTCAACATTTTGAATGGGGCCAATTACTTTGTAATAGTGGAAAAGAGCGTTATGTTCACTTTTGTTGATGCAGAATGGTGACAGGCTGTGGAACATAGAATTTGGTGATGGGATTTAAATAAATTCGGAATGAAAACTTTGCATTGTTCTCATTTTTCATTTAGTTCCAGTAACATACTTTTAATGAAAGCATTTGCAAGTTTACTATTCTCTGATGGTTGCAATCAGTCTTTATGATTGTCTCTGGGCTTCCTACTATTTGCATATTTACAAAAGTTCTTATATTAGGTGCATCAATAGCAGAGACGATGCTTTATTGCATTGAATATTCACCATGTTCTCCCATTCATGGTGGTGCTGCTTCCAAATTTTATAACGTGTTTTACACTTGATTGCATAGCATCTTAAAAGGTGTAAGGAATCAGTTTACACACATGGGTTAAAGGGAGGCTGCCATTCACCGTGGGATTTATTGGGACCATGGCAACATGGTATTACGTTGAAGGAAATGTATTGAGTCATCAAGACACATATATTTGTGCTACCTTGAACTGAGAAATGAAAGAATATGATGTTCCTTTACAACGGTTAATTCCACGATCTAGCAAGGAAACTCAGTGGTGAAGGTTTCTTTGTGGATAATCGTGACATATGCAGGAAATTGCAGACAAAGTGCAAAGTTGCAGGTTATAGTGCTAGCAGCATGAAAGGAGAAGAACATATGCTTCATATTGTATCTAACTATGCAGAAAATCAATACCCTGATATTAGAATCAACTTCAACTTCTTCAGCTTTTGGTGGACCAAAATCCTTCCTCTATGGAGATATGATCCAAGCGGATCTTGACACATTTTCCAAGGAGAACCATGTTGAAAACAAGCTCATTGAAGCCTCGATTATGGGTGTTTCAAATTTGAATGTAAATGTGCTCATGTTTGATTTTTTTTTTTTTAAATGGAAATTGATTTTTAGAGATATTCTGTCATTTGTTTTGGGGTCTTGAAAGATATATAAAAACCTCCTATGTACTTTGTGTAGTACGAGTGAAGAGTGTTTTGGAGAAGAGAGATTGAGAAATATTTTGAGAAGTATTTGAGAGCTTCATTTTGAGGAAAACTTGTAGAGCTTGAAGAGCTCAAGAGGTCTTTCAAAGGAAGTGTTTTTTATGTACAAGGCTTAAATCTTTTGTGTAAAAGACAAATCTAGGTTTGACCACCCTTTTGTAAAAGGGCATTGTACATCTCCCTCATTTCAAAAAGACAATAAAATTTATTCGACTTGTTGGAGGGGAATCGGGAGATGTAGCCGAGTGGAGGGGGTGAACTCCTTTATCAACCTTGGCGTTTTTCATGTTTTGTTTATTCATGGTTTGATCAAGTTCTTTTACATGCATTTTAAGTTACAAGTTTACGATGAAATGAACATGTATATGGATAATTGTAACTTAATATTTCAAGCCCATATGGTCAATCAAAAGGTATTATTTATAAGTTTTTAAAGTGCTCTCAGGTTTTCAGATCAATTTTAGGTTGGAACTTTGTACACATTGCTGGGAAATACTGTTATTGATGAGTGCAATTGTTTTGTGGTTCTTTAAAGTGGAGCATAAAATATTATAGTCTCTAGTGAAAATACTATGTTGTGGCATCAAATATTAGGACACATTGGAGAGAAGGGAATTCGAATACTACATGGTAATGGTATGGTAGAAGGTATGCCTAATTTCTCTCTGGATTTTGATTTCTATAAACATTGTGTTTATGGGAAGTAGAATCGGGTGAGTTTTTCCTCTGGTGCTAAGAGGGTAGAAGGGATATTAGAGTTTGTGCATAATGATGTGTTTGGACCTATGGAAATTCCATCATTGGGTAAATCTATGTATTTTAACATCTATGGATCAATTATTGAGGAATACATGGATACATTTCCTTAGGAAGAAATCTTAAGTCTTGATAGGTTTAAATAATTTAAGGCTTTAGTGGAAAATTAGACAGAAAATAAGATTAAGGTGTTAGGGATAGATAATGGAGGAGATTTCTACATGAAGGAATTTGAAGAGTTCTATAAGAATTTTGGTATAACACGAAAAAATACTAATCCATACACACCTCAACAAAATGGAGTTGCATAAAGAATAAATAGAACATTGATGGAAAAGACAAGGCAGATGCTCAATGATGTTGGGTTAGGATAGGAATTTTGGGCAAAGGCAATGGATATTGCATGTTATTGTTTAACAAATCGCCTTCATCATCGTTGGAAGATAAGCCTCCATATAAGGTATGGAGTGCTAAAAACCCCTTTCTCTCACATCACAGGGTATATGTCTGTGTTGCATATGTACATCTTCCAAATGAGAAAATAACAAAGTTGGATAGTAAATATGAAAGGTGCATCTTTATTGGGTAGAATGATGGTTAAAATGTTACAAGATTTGGAACCCATAAATAAGGAAGGTTGTGTATAGTCAAGATGTAGTGTTCAGAGAAGTGAAATATGTTATTAAACATGAATTCCTACCAAAGGAAAAGGAACCCAAGTATATAGAGTTTGACATGAAGGATGAAGAATCATACAATACAAAAGAACAAGAGTCAAAAGAGGAAGAACCATGGACTCCAGTTTTGAGAGATCAATTTGAGAGACAAGGCATCCAAAGAGGTATAGTCCATCTTCTTTTGTTCAATTTTTTTTTATCTATTACTAATGATGATCCCAAAACTGTCAAAGAGGCAGTGGATTCAGAGGATGGAAAACTCTAGAAAAAGGTAATGGTTGAAGAAATGGAAACCTTTGACAAAAATGAGGGTTGGGATATGGTGGAGTTGCTGGCTAGAAGGAAATCCATTTGGAACAAATGGGTGTTTAAGAATAAGATGAATGAAAAAGGAAAGGTGGAAAAATATGAATCTTGGTTGGTAGAAAAAGGTTACTCCTAGGTGCCAGGCAGGGAAAATTTTAAGAACACCCCCTAAATTTATAAGTATAATAAATGGGCGAATCTTCATGGTATATAGGAAAAATGGAAGGCGATTTTATCAATAATATAAGATGTATATATAATTTTTTGGCGAATCTCTCACCAGTCATGGCGAATATTTTACTCAATAAATCAGTCTTGGTATTACCATGGGTTATCATAAGTTTAATTCCCCCATTTAAATAGCCTACATTCTAGGTGAATACCATGGGTCAATACCATGTGCCATTTTGGTGAATGCCATGGGTCAATACCATGTGCCATTTTGGTGAATACCACGGGTCAATACCATGTGCCATTTTTATTTTTATTAATACTAATAATTAGGGTTAATAATGTTTTTTTTTCCCATGGTATTAATAACAATCTAGTCCATGGTATTTGTCCCATATTATTTTGCCCATAGGTTTTACCTAAATATAACACATTTTTGAGTGTTCGTAAATATAAGGTGACTTATGAGTAAATATAAAAAAATGTTTTATTTGTTTACTATACCTCTCATTTATTTGTATTTTTATTAATTTACCATACCTCTTTTACAAATATGGTATTTGGCCCATAGGATTAACTTAAATAAAACCTCTTTCTTGAGCCTACATAAATAGAACGAGGGTTATGGACTAAATATATAAAGAGGTTTTATTTATTTACGATATGTCTAGTTTATTTATATTTTTATTGATTTACCATACCTTTTGAGTAAGTATAAAAGGACGTTTTATTTATTTACCATATCTCCACTTTAATTATATTTTTATTTGTTTACACCCTTGCATGTATATAAGGTGACTTATGGAGTAAATATAAAAAATGTTTTATTTATTTACCATACTTTTCATTTATTTATATTTTTATTAATTCACCATACCTCTTTTATAAATATGGTATTTGACCCATAGGATTCACTTAAATAAAACCTATTCTTGAAAATGGGCGAATGGATTCACTTAAATAAAACCTATTCTTGAAAATGGGCGAATCGAAGGTTGTAACTCCTAATTTCAAGGGCTAAATTTACCTATTTTACCCTCTCCCTTAAAATAAGGTGGACTATTTCAGGTGATTTGTAAAAATGTACTATGATACAAAATATCCGCCCACTAAAAATTTAAAACCCCTTAATTTCGCCAAAGGGCGAACATTCGCCCCTAAAATTTTCTATGTGGAGAAACATCCCATGTGGTCAATCCGTGAGATGGAACTTTGTTTCAGTGACCTAGACTCCCAAGTGCACCCTTGACATTTCCTGCATGTGGTTGAAGGCCTCCAACCACACTCACAAACCTTGCTCCATGTGGTTGTGACCTAAATTTCCCAGTTCAACGCTTGTGGTGCTGATATCTAAGCCACAATTCCAGTCAAGGCTCCAAACCCCTACCTAGAACTGTCTGAGACTTCTCATAATGATAAAATGACATAAGGACAAAGCCAAACATACAAAACTTGAATAATAACATGACCTCATCGGACCCAACCATGACATTCATTCTGTCAAACATATAATGAGCATGTAAGCTACAAGTCATGAATGCATATCTGATCATAGATTCTGAAACTTATTTGAGAATCATCAAGAAGGTATAATTCCCTCTCATAATAGATGAAATAACACTTGTTATCCCATACATTCATTAACCATCATATACCTATCAAATATTGAACAAACCCATAGCTAGAGAACATTACAAATCCATGCTTATAACCAGCATATAACCAGATTATTAACCATGACATAACAACTATCAAATCATCATAATATCAAGTAAAAGTGCTCATATAATACAATAGGAAAACATATTGTATTAACTGATGCAAAATCCAACCAAGTCAGGAACTTCCACGTACCACCCGACGATAGATTGAATTGAACCAAACCTTTCTTTCATCCAATCACCCCCGTGCCATATTCCAAGCATGAATTTGGTATCTCAAGAAATACGAAACTAGGGTTTCCAAAACATTGAACCCCCTCCATCCTCAAGCTATTGCAATGTCACCAAAACTGGTCAAGAGATCACAAAGCCAAAACAATCTTGGATGCCTCAGAGTTACTTCACCATTACCTTGAGAAATTTTCCTATCTCCACCCATCTATTGTGGGCTTCCTAGAAATTAAACCACCTCCACCCCCAACCCTTGGTAATTTTCCTAAGGCCACCTCACCCAATTCTAAAACCTTATGGCAATCCAAAGCTCAACCAAAAAAGAATCCCATCACACCATGGATATCTAGGAAATGGAAAGGCAAGGTTGAAACCACTGTAAAAAATGGGCAAAACCTATACCAATGACAACAAATGAACCAAATAAACCAATGCATGTACCATCCATTCACGCATCGGCTAGGAAATCACACATGCAACCTGTTACCTACAATATCTTCCTATTGAAGTTGTTGATCCAACCTTCTCCTTGCTTTCATTGCTTGTCCTTTTCCTTCCTTTGCTTTCCTTGTCTTTCCTTTACTTCCTTGCAATACCGAGGTGCCAACTTGGCACATAATCCAATCCTCAAGTAGCTCCTCTTGGGATTGATGTGCAAGTACACATGCTCCCTAGCTTGAAACTCTTTAAATTCCCTGTGTTGATATGCATAACTCTTTTGTCTATCATGTGCTTCCTTTAGATACTTCTTGATAACATGCATTTCTTGTTTCATCTCTTCCAACATGTCTGGTGCAATCAACACCCTATTCACTCGATCACTCTAGTTGATAGGATTATTACAACTTTGCCTATAAAGTGCCTCAAACTGAATCATCTTCAAGGATTTATGATACCCATTTTTATAAGCAAATTCAACCAGTGGAAGATAATCTTCCCACTTATTTTTCTGATGCATGACATACATCCTCAACATGTCCTCAAGAATATTGTTAACCCTCTCTATGTGTCCATCTGTCTGCGGAAGATAAATTGTACTAAAATCCAACTATCATTAGGGGAATTTTGAGGCCTAAAATGGGTCTCATAAAAAATAATAGTGGAAATATTAAAATAAGATTAGATTACATCATTAAATTTTAGAGGGAAAAACAATTTTTTTTTTCAACTCGTATTTTCAACTTATCTCCCTATGGGTTTACTCAAATTTCAAGCAGAAACACTTGTTGGATGTAGAATTTGATTCCTCATCCAAGGAGTACCCATGTTGCATACTTTTGATGGACCTTTCTACAAAAAAATGAAAAATACATGAAAAAACGTTATTGCAATAACATTTTTCATGTATTTCTCATTTTTCGTGTAGCAGGGTCCATCGAAAGTATGCAACATGGATACTCCTTGGATGAGGAATTAAATTTTGCATCCAACGAGTACTCCTACTCAAAATTTGAGTAAAACCTAAGGGAGATAAGTTGAAAATACGAGTTGATAAAGTAGTTTTATTATTTTATTATTTTATAATGTTTTTACTTTTTTACTCCAAAAATGATGAAGCATCCCCCATGGTTGAAATCATCAAGTTAAATCCTATTGGTTCTTATAAAGTTTATTTTGGTTTTAAATTTTTCTTAGGAGACCCATTTTAGACCTCAAAATTCCCCTAATTGTCCCCAAACCTACAAATAACTCATTCCAAAACCTGGAAGTGAACTTGGCATCTCTGTCAGATACAATCTTCTTAGGAACACCATGGAATCTCACAATCTCCCTGATCACGACCTAAGCTAACTCACTAGATGAATTAGTAGACTTTACTGGAATGAAGTGAGCTACCTTGGTCAACCCGTCAACCACAACGATGATGGAATCGTGCTATCTAGATGTCTTTGGCAAACATGTGATGAAATCCATGGAAATAACCTCCCATTTCCACTTTAAAATCAGAATCGGTTGCAATAACCCACCTGGATGGTGTTGAGCTATGGAAAAGGTATGAATTTGCCATTTATTTCCTTATCTTTTCCTTTTATCATAACTCCTTTTATTCCTAAGATGATAATATATCAAAGAATTATAGCGAAAACTAGGGAGTTATTGATTATTGCAAACTAGCTAATTATGTCCTTTTCCATGCAGAAAATAGAAGAAATGGAAAACTACCATTTTGAAGGAAAAGACAAAACAGAGTAGCTGTTGTTCCTTCACCAGGAAGCCGTATCCAGACAAGCAGATTAGGATCAAAGCGCACAGTTAAGAATAAGGATGGAAAACCGCAACATCAGCACAAGAAGACAAAGGGATTGGCTGGAATTAGAAGATGGAGTGTATCCCTTAGGATCTCTTGATCCTGAGGGATCACTGTTTTACAGTCTATCTATTATTCCTTGTTTTATCCGCCTATCCATTATAAAAGGGATACTGCTTGTAAATATTGGGGGATTATCAATTATCATTATTCAGAACTCACTGTTGTATTTCTACTTTGATTATTAACTCTCGTTGATTAAAACATAATACAATTGCCTGTAACATTTTCATATGATTAATACATAAGTCGGTTGTTGTTCCATTCATTTATATTGAAGTAGTTCAGCGGTGCTTCACTAACGGCTAAGGGCCCAACCCTGGTGGATCCACTTGCTATCAATACTATTACTTTCAATCGCAGTCATGTGATGGTTTGGTTTGGTTTTCATTCATTTAAATCACATTACTTTACTGTTCTTCGTTTCCCGAGTTTACGAATTGTCTTACTATAACTGAATTGCGTTGCCGTTCCTTTTCATCATAATAAGATTATCATCTTGAGAAACTATATTGTTATGATGTTCATTTCAATTATAAAGCTTCATTGTTCATTCCAGTAAACTGACTTTGTTGTTCATTGCAGATTGTTGTTCGTTTCTATTAAATCAGATTGATGTTTATTTCTATTGAATAACATTGTTGTTCATTTCTTTTCTGCAAGTATTTGGTTTTTCCTTTTAACATCATTACAGTTAGCGCATTTATTCCATTAGCAACATTGTCGATTTGATTCCTTGTCATTTCTCACTAGTCGCTTTAGTGTGGAGTGTGAGATCAAATACTGTAAAGAACATTAGCTACTATTGTCAGAGTTCTCAAATTGTGAATATTGTTTATGTTTGATTTCATTTTCCTCAGTTGAAAAAGAAAGAGTTATTGCTACTGCATCCTTGACTGATAGTTGCTATTAATTTCCTGAGTGAATGAATTAGTTTTAGAGCATTGAGTTTCTTTTAATAGCAAATAGTTTTTATTTCAAGCATCTATTTACTCTCATATTTGAAGCACTGTACTGCAAATTGGAAAACATTACTCTCGGATTAAATTGCCGCCTCAGACTGAATACACTCTTGAAATAGAAAATCGTTCCTGGATTGATAATTAATGTAGGATAAATAGGAGTTGAAAAGACACCTTTTATCACTCAACATTTTGGCGCCGTTGTTGGGGAAGAGTGTAGCCATTTTTTTTTCCTTTCAGACAGTAGTGTGCATCTGATAAGTGCCTGCTAAGAAAGAATTGGATATTAAAAACATAAGGTAAGAACCTGCGTACAGAGCATGTAACAACCCTGCTCCCTTGCCCTCTTTCTAGCATATTTGTTAATTTTTTCTGTGGGTAGAAATAAACATTGATTTGTGTGTATGACTAAGAAGAAAAAAACTTGAAAATACTCCAAAACCGCTACCCAAACCTAACAACGCCAAGGGACCAGTGACCCTTGGTCGATAAACCTTCATAGATGATATCATTAAGCAAGTCATATCTCAGCCATCAGTGGGCCCTAGAAAAGTTGCTTCTAGACAACATGCTGGCTCCCTTCGGGCCACAGGTTCACCATCTGTAGCCTTTGTTGAGGTACACAGCAAAACATAAGAGACTGAGCAAGATTTTCAAGAAATTGAGAATTCTCGCCCAATTTCTTTTCAAGAAGGGAACTCTAGTAATCTCTACGAAGGAGGAGGATAAACAGGGGAAATAGAAGAGCCAAAACCCCTTCTCGAAATAGTTCTAACACTTAGCAGCCTAGATAAGGGGAGTGATGTTAAGATCATCCAAAACAAAACAAAAGAACTTGAAGAGCCAAGATCGCCCCAGATAATAGTTTAGCAAGGACCACCCATTATCCCAGACCAAGGAAGTGTTGTCAAGGCCATTCCTACTCCTTCTAGTCAACCTAGGAATAAATCCCTAGAAATCCCTAAAGGATATTGGCACCTATTTGATCACATGGCCCACAACCAGCAACCACCCCAAACCTCCACGTTGCAGTATCCCATCGTGGACACTGCAGTTAATGCACCTATGAAGGCCATTACTCTCCAGCATATTCCTACATTCCATGGCTTAACATCAGAAGATCCAGATGCATTTATATTTGAATTCAATGTATTATGCCGAGGGTATAACTATACCACCGATCCCTAAAAACTAAAACTAGTTCCCTCCACATTAAAGGGAGCAGCTTTACGATGGTTTATGGGGTTAGGTGGAGGTGTTATAAATGACTGGGATCAGATGAAAGGTGCTTTTCTAAAGAAATATTAGGATTATTGTAGGTCTAGAGAATTAAAGGATTAAATATTTCAAATGACAGCAAGACCTAATGAAACAATAGAGGAATATGTAGAATGCTTTCAATACACTCTCTAGAGATCTCCTTATGCATATTTACCCTTGCCTGACAATGTGTTAAAAACTACATTAATGAAAGGGATGAAAGAACAATGGGTTGAAACATTAAACATTATGGGCAAAGGTGACATATATCAGGAAAATTTTGCTGACATCATTTATTTATGTATCAAGAGTTTGAGAGGCAACACAAGACTAAAGCTAGCAGAATGTGACATGATCACAAGGGATAGTAAGGTCTCTAATGGAGGTATAACCCGCGTAGAATTCGACAATTTACTAGAAGATTTCAAAACTAATATTCTAGGGAATCTGTCAACATAGTTCGACATGAACATCATGCAAGCTAAACAAAAGCAAGCAGAAGCAGAGCAAAATTTGGCAATATTCTGCCCTAGATGGAGAAAGAAACACAACCACAAAGAATGCCCGCTGGATATAGTCCAAGTCTATGCCATCTGCACGAAAGATCACTCCACAGAAAGTTGCCCCTCACTCCCAGGAAAGAAAGTAGTTTACAAGGAAGCAGAAGAAGAAACAGAACCGGTTTACCTACTCAATCAACGCCGCCAGTGACAACCATGGCAAATAGGTATGTCCGTCGATCCATCCTCTTCTTTTCAGCCTCCTCAATATAATGCTCAACAATATAATGGAATATGGCAGAATCAACCTCCTTTCCCTAGCTGGTCACAACAACTATTTCCCATATCATCATGGCCAAATCAAACAAATCAAACCAATTGGCCGAACTTTCCTTATTGTCCACCATTTTGGAAAAACAATGCATATCCAACAAAATGGTCACCCTCCACCTTGCAGAGTCAAATCTGGTAGTCAAACTGGAAAAAACTAATGAATCGGCCAGCTGGAACGATTCCTCTCCCTCAACCTACACTTCCAACACCTTATACATTGCAACAAAATCCCCAGACTAACTTAAGACCGCAACTCCCAGCCCAACCCAATCTGAACCCCAACAATAGACCAGTTCAATCTGTTCAAATAATCGAAGGACCAGAACTAGAAACCGAGTTAAGGGAGTGCAACAACATTCAATTAAGATCTGGATGCATAATAGAAATAGAGGGAGACAAAAATGATCAAGTTGAAAACTTGTTACCTTTATAACGAACACTACAAGAAGAGAATTTTGTTATACAACAAACTCATGAACAAGCAACAACCTCTTCTCCTCCATTCCCAGAACGACTAATCATACCGTGCCCAATAGAACATCCTGATTTTGATCTTCTGGGAGAACTAAAAAATTTGTGTATAATAATTCCACTCCTCCAAGCTATCTAAGATATCCCAATTTACGCAAAAACCATCAAAGAATTATGTATAAAAAAGCTAAAGAGGAGAATAACGACTAACCCAACTGTGCAAGTAGTCGGCACCTTTTCTGACTTACTATTAGGAAGAGAAGCACCTGTAAAATATGAGGACCCAGGGAATCCTATAGTTACAGTGCAAATCAATGGATGATCCTTCCCAAATGCCTTGGTTGACTTAGGAGTTGCAATCAATATTTTAACAACCACCACTTGTCAAAAGCTTGGCATTACATCATTAGACCCAACCACAACTTTATTGGAGTTGGCTGACTGATCAGTAGTCAGACTAGAAGGTACACTACATGATGTAATGGTATATATAGACTCCTGGGAATACCCTACAGACTTTCTGATTATTAATCCCCAAAATTGACTAGATGGACACCCTTTAATTTTAGGTAGACCCTGGTTGGCAACTGCTGACAATTACAGTGGCTATCGACAAGGCGGCATGACTATAGCAAGATGGAGTAATGTCAAGAATTTAGCCTTATACCCTCCAGCCCAACCAAGCCTCACAATAATTAAAACAAAGAAACAACCCGTATCATACCTGACAAAAAAAATTAGATCACCATTAACCATTGAAGATGACCTCGAATTTAAAGACCAAACAGAGGACGACATCATTAATAGCTTCATTAACCAACCATAAACCAGGTCCCATTTACAATGTCACATGATTGAGGCAGCATTTGATAATGATGTAGAAGAAGATCCCCTGAAAGACACTAATGAGAAATCAATACCTATCACCTCTGTTTACAACAGAAAAACCATAGAAATTGAACCAGTAAAAACTTTGAACATTAACAAAAATTTGACTACTGAACAAGAAGAAAAGTTGGTCCAACTACTGAGAAAATATAAGAAAGCTTTTGCATGGGATTAACCAGACATGAAAGGAATTAATCCCCAGTTGTGTACGCACCACATTTATATAGAAAAGGATGCTAGACCCGTTCGCCACCCCAATGGAGATTAAACCCTCATCTTAAGGATATTGTGAAAGCTGAATTAAAAAAAACTTTTGGATGTAAACTTTATTTACCCAATATTTGATAGCAAGTGGGTCTCTCCACTAGTAGTGGTGCCAAAGAAGAATGGGAAGCGGCACATATGTGTAGACTACAGAGAATTGAACAAAGCAACTCAAAAAGACCGTTTTCCCCTTTCTTTCATTGATCAGGTATTAGGCACATTATCAAGAAAGAAATTATTTTCCTTCCTAGATGGATTCAATGGATACAATCAGATTTAGATTGCCCCTGAAGATCAGGATAAAACCACTTTTACCTGTACTTAGGGAACATTTGCTTACAGAGTCTTACGCTTTGGGTTATGGAATGCTCCTGCCACATTTCAGAGGGCCATCCTCAGCATTTTTTCAAATCTAATAAATGAAGGGCTTGAAGTATATATGGATGATTTCACACCTTATGGAGATTATTTTGAGCCAGCATTACAAACTCTGGAAAAAGCGTTGCAAAGATGTATTGCCACCAAGCTCTGCTTGAGCCATGAAAAGTGTCATATGATGATGACTGAAGGATTAATCTTAGGTCATTATATCTCAGCAGTCGGAATATAGGTAGATTCGGCTAAAATTCAAATAATTTTGTTAATACCTACTCCTACCACACAAATAGAGGTACACAATTTTCTAGGATTTTCTAGTTATTATAGAAGATTTATAGAGCATTTTTCTCAAATCGTTGCACCTTTATATGCACTAACAGGGAATGTTGATTTCATTTAGACATATAAGTGTGACTGTGCTTTTCAGGATCTAAAAAAGCTTGTATCGACAACCCTAGTGCTTAGGGGCCCAAATTGGGATTTGCCATTCCAAATTTCATCTGATGCTTTAGACACAGCAATTGGAGCAGTTCTTGGGCAGGAAGAAGATAAAAAGCCATATGAAATTTATTATATTAGCAAGAATCTATCTCCTAGTGAATTAAACTATACTGTGACTGAAAAAGAATTTTTAGTTGTAATACATGCTATAAATAAGTTTAGACATCATATAACTAGATATCCTATAATTTCATATACAGATCACTCTGCCATAAAATATTTAGCAAATAAACCGGTTACAAATGGTAGAGTAACAAGATGGTTGATTCTCTTGCAGGAATTTGACATCACAATTAAGGATCAACTTGGAAAAGAGAATCCTGTAGCTAATTTTCTCTCACAAATGCCAAATCCAGTGGACCCAGCAGCAGTCGAAGATTAATTTCTGGATGAACATTTGTTTGCTGTTACTGTCAGAACACCATGGTATGTTGACATTGCAAATTACTTAGCAGTAGGCAAATTACCTAAGCATTTAACACCTAATGAACTAAAACAGAAAGTGCAGCACAGTACCCAATTCTCTTGGATTGGGGGCTACTTATTTCATATAGGGGCAGATATGCACATCAGAAGATGCGTCCGAGAAGATGAAATATTCAACATTCTGAAAGCATGCCATGATGGGCTATGTGGCGTACATTTTGCAAACCGCAGGACCGGTCACAAGGTCCTATAAACAAGCTATTACTGGCCCACTACTTTTAAAGATGCTAAAAAGTTTGTTCAAGCCTGTGATAGCTTCCAGAGGGTAGGACACCCTGGACAATCTGATGAAATGCCTATGAACCCTCAGTTAGTAATCGAGCCATTTGAGCGATGGGTGCTCGATTTTATTGGTCCTATTAATCCATCGTCAAATCAGAAAACATACATATTGGTTGCAACCGAGTATGTTACTGTTGGTCACTTTGATTACTTATTAATTTAAACAACCAAGTGCTACATAAATTGTCAACCCAGGGAACTCTGGTTATTTCAAAGCCAACTACGTACTATATGTACTCAATCTTAAAAGCAGTAAAAGTTGTAGTAAAAACTAATCACACCTTGCTTCAAGCAAGCTGAAGCTCCACTCTTAGTTACAGCAAAAACACTCTATTGCAGATAGCTACCAAAGAATGCTTAATTTCGTTCAAGGATTAATCTAATGAAAAGAATCAATCTGTAAAGGAAAGCATGGGTTATGCTGTAATAGAGAATAGGACCCTATTCCCAGAGAAGGAATCTTCAGCACCTGTTTCTGATTATTGAGCTTGCCAACTCACTCTGAAAACTCAATCACCAATGAAACACTCATGAATTAACTATAGATGAACTTAAACAATGCAGCAATCAATTGGAAAGAAAACAGAGTTTCAACAAAGAACGTATAAACAATATTCAGTTAAACAGTACTGCTAACAAGGCATGAATAAAATACACACTTAACACACTGCAGAAATGTAATGGATGAATCTTGTAGTGAAGGTGGGCCCTGTCCTTCTCACAAGATTCCCCAGGAAACAAGAACTAGAAAGAAATGTTCATAACGAGATTTTATTCATCCGTCAATATGTCATGCTACAAAAAGATTCCGGTTCTGTTCCTTCAACTAAGCTTTTCCCGTAGTCTGTTCATTCCCCCTCTAATGCAGATGTCTCCTCTTTTTAAAGAGGAGACATCTATTACAACAGATTACATTATAAGTTCTAATTTAACCCAATATACAAAAATAGGGAAATCAGTTTCCCATAAACAAAATGTTGTTACAGTTATGTTGTCATTGGATCATGGTCGTTACATCCAGTGTAGCAGCTCAAAATGTTGTTACAGTCATGTTGTCTTTGGATCATGGTCGTTACATCCAGTGTAGCAGCTCATTCAATGATCTTCTTCTGTTGCTGTCAATTCTAGAATACAAATCACAATTGTTTCAGCCTCGAGATTTGCACATCGTTCTTATTGTTTTAGCAACTGCAAAAGTAATCTTGCAAACTCCAGGCAGTTTCAGCAACGTCGACTGCACATCATTCTTTAACTGTTCAGCAATTAACAATTCAATGATTAACTATGAAGATAGCATAATTATATGTAAAATAATTAAATGTATAGTGATGAGAAGAAACATTGTGTACCTTTGGAATAATTGGGTTAAAACAATAACAAGGACTTTAAATATAGGTTGAAAAGGATGACATCATAACAAAATGTATGGTCAAAAAGGGACAATATGAGGTCCTAACGTCCCCCCAACTGAAAATTTTGCATGTCCTCATGCAACTTTTACTCTGAGTCTGAGTCCAAGTACTGGGATGTACAGTGAAAATTACTTAGACAGTAGGAATAGAAGGTGTTGTCAACCAAATCTCTGAAACCATGGACATTTTGTAATCTCTGCCATGCTGTGAGCTCCTCCTTTTTGGACAACCTGAAGTATGCCTTATATTGCTGTGCTGGTAGCCATAGAAGAGGGAAGTGAAAATGATATCATAACCATCTTTCGGCACACTATTGAATGCATTTGACATAATTAGGTAGCAGTGAGATTGTCGTTTGAAGATTAAGAGGGTTAAAGGGATGGTATTCCTTTCTCTCCTTAGGGAAATGTTCCCAAAATAGGTTGTTTTCCTGTAAGGCAAGAGCTCCCTTAATTTTGACATAATGTTGGCAATCCTTTAAGACTGTTGCTTGTAATTCTCTGATATGCTCAGTCATTCCCAGTTCCTTTAAAACCCGACGATGTGTAGCAACAAAGACAACAACATTCTGTGGCTCGGATCGAATCCACAGAAGGCGATTATCTTCATTGTGTGTTGCTGAAAGGAAGGCATTTTACCACATGAGTTGATTGGCCAGGAAAGAGACAAAGGTTCTAATCTGAATGTCACCAACTAGAGGGATCGGATTAAGCTTTCTATCCTCGGGCATGGCTTCATTATGGAGGTATAGTTCACATAGTAAATTTTGTTCACTGATTGTTGCCTCTGTGAAAGTTTCAATAAACTGTTGAGGTGTAGATACCTCATGAGGTCGTCCATCTTTGATTGCCTTTACTTGGAAGAACGCTAGGCATTCTACTAGGAACACAGAATAATTAAAGGATGGTTTTCTGGTGGCCAGTAGTCTTTGAACCAGATAAAAAATTAGAGACAATCTAATTTTTAACTTTTTATTTTCCTTGTGTTGTGCATGAGACTGTTCCAAAACTTCCCAATTTGCATATATATGATTTTGCCATGATAGTTTGTGTTCCTGCAATATCCTTTCTTGTGACATAGCATACTCCTTCTTCCATATATCCATTTTTACTTGAGTGCTTGAGGTCTGAGTAAAGATAGTCTTCGTCGGCCAAGGTTCAGTCTGAGTAAAGGCAGTCTTTGTAGGCCTTGGTACAGGTCTTTCATCTTTATCAACCAGAGTAGGTCGAGATAACTGTGGTTTCACTTCTTTTTCAAAAATCGTTGAAGGCCCTGCTGGTTCTTGTGTAAGAGTAGGGCGTTCCTTTTTAATTATAACATAAGTAGATGCAGGAGTGGCTCCAGGCAATGGGACTTCGATTATCTTATAACCAGCTCGATGGTAAATATTACCACATTGGTTGCACATGTATTCATTATATCAGTATTTTTCTGCACTTTTCTCGGCTGCAGATGCTGCATGGGCTAAAGTATATAGATTAAGCTCTATTTCATAAGCTTCCTTTGCCATTATTAATTCATGCTTATAAACCTCAAGCTCTGATTTCAGAAACTCGTTTTCTTGTAGAAGGGAAGCCAAGGTGACAGGGCCTTCTCTAGTAGTCGCAGTCTCTGTAGCTGATTCTAGTGGGTGAAAGGGTTGTTGTTCCCTAGGAGCTTCATTTTATGCAGTCTCAACAGTTGGTTTTTGTGTGACATCTGTTGAACCATCAGTTGATTCCGTAACAGCTATGTCATCCTAAGCATCCAAATTCTGCATATCTCGTGTAGCAGCTACAGTCTGTGCAATATCCTGGCTATCTATTTTATGATCATCAGCAGGTGGTTCTTGTGTAACACTTGCTGAATCAGTAGTTGGTTCTTGTGGGGCAGCTACATCCTGGTCATGGTCATCAGCAGGTGGTTCTTGCGTAGCAACTACTGAGCCAATAGTTAGTTCTTGTGGGGCAGCTACATCTAGGTCATCTATTTTCTGTTCATCAGCAGGTGGTTCTTGTGTAGCACCTGCTAAGTCAGTAGCTGGTTCTTGTGGGGTAGCTACATGTTGTACATCTTCTTGGGTATCTACTTTTGATGGATCAGCAGCTGGTTCTTGTGTGACAGCTGCGTCTTCTGAAAGGAATGATGTCACAAAATCCTGGGCATTTTGCATTTCAGTACCCGAGGGTGAGGTAGGTAAAGATTCAGGACCTTGGGACTGTGATGGGGTGTGGGGTTTTAGGATAATAGGTGGGGAATTTAAGTTGGTGGTCTCAGTTGCTGCTTCAGAAGATGTCCTCGTGCATATTCGAGGTAAAAAGGCAGGAAGAATAGTGGTTTTTCTTTTATGAACAATTTTCTTTAAGGTAGGAGGGTCATCAGTAGTAGTGGCTTCTTTAGCTGAGGCCCTTGTTTGTCTTTCTGGTAGGGATGAAACCTTTTCTTGCCGTTTTCTTTTTAGCTTTGAAATGGGAATGTTGTCATCTGAATCAACATTGGGGATATGGACAATGGCAGTGGATGATTCAGCTAAATTATAGGGTGGGGTGGATGCAGTGGAGGGGTCAATTGGATTGACTGCTGCAGGTTGTGGAATTTTTGGGAAATCAAATATACTCCCTATTTGTTGTACAGAAGGATATTCAATTTTTGAAGGATTCCAAGGATTTGTTGAGGATTTTCAGCATCTAATTGGGGAGTTTCGACTACTGTTTGAGGAATTTCGGCAGTTTCTTGAGGATTTTCGGCTGCTGGTTGAGGGATTTCAGCAGCTTCCAGGGGATTTTCAGCTGCTGGTTGAGGAATTTTAGCAACTTCTTGGGGTGGGTTGTTAAGGGGAGGAGGATTCTGTTGGGCAAAGCCCCTCTGAATTAGAAGCTGAACAAGGCGATGGTGAGTGAGGGAAAGGAGTGGGTACTTCGCATTCATGGAATAATGTGACATATTCTTCAGACACCCAAGCAGATAGTATGGCATATTTAAGGGACGACCATGTCTTAAATGATTTAACAACACAAAGTCATGCTGATAAACTACCGGTAACGTCCTTCGTAGGTGAGGTAGTGCTTGACAAATTGTGCAACCATTGGCCATGGAGGTGGTAATGAATGAAGCGCAACACCCCTGCCTTTAGGCTCGACCCGCTCTCCAGGTAGAAGAAAGTTCTGTTGTGCATTCAAAATGATGTGTTCACGACTGAACCATCGAATGCCATCGGCCGGTAAACCTGAAACCTGTGCTATATCCTCCTCTGTCACTGGAATTCAGACTCCCTGAATAGTAGAGTAGCCTTCCTTTAGATTACGTGCGAATTCAAGGACTTGCTGAGAATCAAATCCCTAGAGCCTCCGAAAATAGTCTACCCAACCTGCATGCTGAAAAATCTGATATGCTTCTGGGTGTAGTTCTAACAAAGCTATTGAGCCAGGTTCATTTCGGATAACAGAACCTCCCATCGTTACTAGCTTCAGTAAAATGCACAGTATAGAGCTGAGTTACGCAGCTGAAATAGAGTAAATTTTGCAAATGAGGTTGTGACATAATAGGATAGAGATGGGGTGACAAGACATGATCGTGGTAGAAAAAAAACGGTGATTGGAATATCGTGAAATGATTAGAAAAATTTTGGTATTCCCCCCCACCAACTGTGGCTAAAATGATAAGTCTGAATGTACGACGATTGCGGTAATCATGTCACAATCTTCTCATTAGCTATAGTTTAATATTTACACATAACAAACGCATACCTCATGTTCACCTTCGATTGATGTGCTAAAAATAGAATGTCATTGCTAATAGATCACTAAAGGGTTTTTGTAATATGAGGGTACTATATGAAAGGCTTTTTATAAATATAGGAGGAGGTAGCGAAAGAACAAAATTTTGTGGATCAATAGATGATTCTCATAATGGAAAGTGATATATATTTATCCTTTTGAGAGGAATTGATGCTTCAATTATAGGAAAAATGGGAAGAATTGGTTCTTTAGGGAAAGATGGAAAGGGTTGGTATTTCAGCAATGGAGAAATTGGTGTTTCAGCAACAGGGAAAAGGGAAAAGTTGGTGTTTCAACAACGAGAAAAAGGGAAAAAGTTGGTGTTTCAGAAATGGGAAAAAAGAGATGTTGTTGTAAAGAAAAATAGGAAAATGTTGCTGAAAGGTAATGTGAGGGAATGAGTTGTGAATTGAAGTGGGATGACAATGTTTCCCCAAAATGAAACTTGATCCTGCTTACAATACAAATGTTCTTTTCAGCCAGCCTCCCAAACTGAGACCTGCAAAATAATAAATTGTAACATGGCAACCCTTGACAGGGATTATTAGTTTAAGCAATGTAATCTACTAGGAAATAGATAATGCAAAGATTAAATGCACTGAGGGGCAGCAAGCTCCCCCAAAAAGATATAATGTGAATCTACCATGCAAGTGGCCTTAAAATCCTCTTTAGAGATCGGTTGCTGGTACAAACGGAGCTGATACCCATTTACTAACAATGGTGTTCCAGAATAATCAATTGTTAGGAGCCTTATTGTTCCATTGGGAAAAACAATATCTATATCATAAGATCCCAACCACCTTGTTCATAATTTTCCTTGAAAATTTTCAAACTGGGAATCATACAATAAAGCCCAATTACCTTTTTGGAATTGCTTATGCTTAATAGTTTTATCATGCCACCTGGTTCTTTGCTGTTGTATCATAGTTGTTTGATGGATGGCATCGAACCTCTTTTCATCCAATTCCTGAAGCTGCTGCAACCTAGCTGTCTGTGCATCAGTCAAATCAAGGTCAACAGCTAAAGCAGTTCTTAAGGTTTTAATTTCAAATTCTACAGGAAAAACAACATTTTTACCATAAACTAATTCATAAGGTGAAAAACCTGTAGCGTTCCTCCAAGTAGTTCTGTAAGCCCATAATGCTTTAGGCAGCCTTTGAGACCAATCCTTTCTATTCTCCTTCACTGTTTTTGTTAAAATGGATTCTATGACTTTATTTGTACTTTCCACCTAACCATTGGCTTGGGGGTGGTAAGGTGTAGTCATTTTATGATTAATATGATATTTCTAAAGTGTATCTTTAAAACCACGAGAATTGAAAAGAGGTCCTCCATCTGTGACTAGTTCTCTAGGCACTCCAAATCTAACAAAGATTTCTTCAAATAGAAAGTTTAAAATAGATTCTTCATTGGCTCTAATAAATGCCTTAGCTTCCACCCATTTAGTCATATAATCTGTACAAACCAATATGTAAACTCTTTGGTTGGATAGAGGATTGATGGGTCCTATAAATTCTAGAGCCCATCTTTCAAAGGGTTCAAGTATTACCTGGGGGTTCAATGGCATTTCATCTCTATGATTAGGTTGACCCATTCTCTGACAGCTATCACAGGCCCTGACATATTTATTTGCATCCTTGAAAAGTGAGGGCCAATAATACCCCATTCTGAGAATTTTATGTGATGTTCTCTTATCAACAAAATGCCCTCCACAATGGCCATCATGACAAGCCTTCAATATATCATAAACCTCATCTTCTCTAGTGCATCTCTGAATTTCCTGATCAAGTCCTGTATGAAAAAGACACCCACTTATCCAGTTGTACCGAGCACTTTCTCTCTATGTGATAGGTGTGATGGTAACTTCCCTACAACCAAATAATTGGCAATGTCTGCATACCAAGGTGAGTGAGCAGATACTGCAAATAAATATTCATCAGGAAAGGAATCATCTACTGGAGCATTATCATTAGTTTTTACCTAAGAAAGGAAGTTAGCAACTACATTCTTCTTACCTGGTCGATCTACAATTGTAATATCAAATTCTTGTAGTAATAATAACCACCTGGTAACTCAGACATTTGTAACAGACTTGTTCATTAAATACTTAATGGCAGAGTGATTAGTATAGACAAAAATAGGGTAACCAGTAATATAATGCTGAAATTTATTAATAGCATAAATGACTGCTAAAAATTCCTTTTCGGTAACTGTGTAATTAAGTTCAGTAGGGGTCATATTCTTACTAATGAAATAGATAGCATAAGGAAGATTATTTTCTTATTGCCCTAAGACAACTCCAATTGCAGTGTCTGAAGCATCAGAGGATATATGAAAGGGTAGTGCCCAATCAGGTCCCCTTAGAATAGGAGTTGTACACAACTGATGCTTAAGTTCATTAAATGCTTTCTGATAGTCATCAGTCCACTTAAATTCAGCATTTTTCATAAGTAACACAAACAAAGGAGAAGCTATTTTAGAAAAATTCTTGATGAATTTTCTGTAATATCCAGCATGTCCTAAAAAAATTCTTACATCAGTTTGTGTTTTAGGGATAGAAAGAGTCTGAATCACCTACACTTTGGATGGATCAACTTGAATCCCTAGGAATGAAATGAAGTGTCCCAATACAATTCCTTCGTTCATCAACATATGGCATTTTTCAGTACTTAAGGAAAGATGAGCTTGTATACAATGTTTAAGTACTTTCTCAAGGTTTTGTAATGCATCCTCAAAAGTCACACCATAAGGAGTAAAGTCATCCATAAATATCTCCATAGATTCATTAAGCATATCAGAAAAATTTCCTATCACTGCTCTTTGAAACGTTGCTGGAGCATTACATAGTCCAAATGGGAGAACTCTATAGGCAAAATTTCCCCATGGACTAGTAAAAGTGGTCTTGTCTTGGTCTTGAGGTGCAATTTTGATTTGGTTATATCCGCTAAAACCATCTAAAAAGGAAAAGAATCTCTTTCTTGACAAAATGTCTAGCACCTGATCAATAAATGGCAAGGGGAAATGATCTTTTTTAGTGGCTTTGTTTAAGGCTCTATAATCTACACACACTCTCAATTTCCTATTTTTCTTAGGTACTATCACCAATGGAGACACCCATTCGCTGTGAGATATAGGGTATATAAACCCTGCATTAAGCAATTTTTGAAGTTCTTCTTTAACAATTTCCCTCAGATTGGGATTCATTCGCCTCTGGGGTTGACAGACTGGTCGGCATCCTTCCTTAATATAGATACGATGAGTACATAATTCAGGGGAGATCCCCTTCATATCTATGTAGTCCCATGCGAATGCTTCCTTATTTTCACGAAGTAACTTCATTAACTGTTGTGTTTCAGCATCTGTCAAGTTAGGGTTTATATTCAGTGTTTTTCCAGGTTTGATCTCTACGGTTAAACTTTTAGAGGAGATAGCAGTTGATGTTTGAGGTAACTTTTCAGATTTAAGCTTCTCCTGCATTTCAGGTTCCAAAATTGCAATCAACTGATTATATGACTCAGAGGCTACCAAGGAGGGTTCAGAAATAAAATTACTAATCACTTCATCCTCTGTGGTGTCTTTAAAGGTTAAGGCTTGTCCAATAGTCAAAATGGGTTGAGTGTCATTATCCTCATAATCTAACCATACAGAATTATCATTATTAATCATAGGTGTAGCATGAGGGTAGAGAGTGAGCTGCTTAGTTTCACATCCATTAGAAATTGTCATTGAGCCTGATCTACAGCTGATAAAGGCATCTGCTGTAGCCAGACAAGGTCTCCCCAAAATCAGTGGATGCCCCCCCAAATTTGTTTTAGTCTGTAATACAACGAAGTCAGCTGGGTAGTTCCAAGATTCAACTGAAATAATCAGGTCTTCAATAACCCCTTCTAGTTTAATTATGGAAAGGTAAGCTAGATCTAAGATAGTTGGTGTCTCTCTAATTACATTTTTCAGCTGTAATAGTTGTGCAGTTTCGAGGGTCATAATATTTATAGCAGCACCTAAGTCTACCAGAACTCCTGAAACAATAGTTTTTCCAACCTGTACTGTGACTGTAAGATGACTGGGATCACCATATTTGACAGGAGGAGTTTTTCCTAACATTAAAGTACCTATATCACCCATCACATGAACTGTAAGGGGATCTTTAGCTTTCCTACCAGGTTTCTTGATGCAAATGTCTCTTACGGTTCTGGCATAAATTGGTACATCTTTGAGTGCTTGCAAAAGTGGAATTTTAACATAAATATTTTGCAATTCCCTTAGAAGATTAAAAGTAGGTGGCTCAGGTGTCTTAATGAGAGCTAAACGCTCAGGGAATGGTGGCTCTTTTGTTTCAGCAGTTTTATTAGAGGGTGGCTCGACTGTTTCAACACCCTTATTGGATGATTTATCCTTTTCTGTCTCTTCTTTATCAGATTCAGAAGAAGTAATATCATCAAAATAGGCTCAACTATTCTCTCAAACAGCAAATGGATATCATTACACTACAGAGGGAGAACAAGAGCTATAGGTTGGTTTTGAATATCAATGACTTGCACAAATTTATTATTATTAGGATTAGGGTTCGGTTGTACAGGTAGTTGAGGTCTTATTGTCTGATTATTCGGCGAAGCACCTGGTGGTAGAGAGAGAGGTTGCTGATACTGAAGAAATTGATTTGGAAATGGCATTTGCCGAGCTCTCCAGTTTGATTTCCATTGATTAAAATAAGGTTGCGGTGGAGGCCAAGGAGTCCACATTGTAGGGTCTACAAAGGGAGGGTTTGTTTGTTGCATGGGTGGGAAGTTCATTTGGTTAAAAGGTGGATATTGCATCTGATTGAAGGGCGGGTAATTTTCTTGATTGAAAGATGGATAATTATTTCAACAATTAAATGGCATGCTAGAGTTCATACCTTGTCCTTGTGGTTGCCACTGCCTCCTCTGTGTCAGCAAATAAACTACTTCAGCTTCCTCCTCAGTTGGTTGTAAGGCTGCTTTTATTCCTAGTAAAGAGGGACATTGTTGTGTTTCATGATCCTTTTCGCAAATGGTGCAAATTGGTACCTTGTCTAATGGACATTCCCTTAGTGAATGTTTTTCTCTGCATTTAGGATAGAAGACAGCCAAAGCAACTTCCGCCTCTACTTGTTTTCTTTTAACCTACAAGGTATCAATCTGTGAAGCAAAAGAACTTAACATTTTAGTTTTAAATTCTTCAAGTAGATTAGCTATTTCAACTCTTGTTGCTCCCCCACTAGCTGATTTTTGGACTCTTGAATATGTACTATCCCTGCTTTTTGGTATGTTTGCAGCTCCTCTTGAACATCTCTTACAGGGGTTGACAATTTCAACATATGATTCCTTAGATATATCCCTTTACCAAGCATATTTAACATGTCTAAACAGTCATCTCGTACCCCTTTCAACAGTATTGTCCTAAGAATATCCTTACTTACATTAGGGTGATCAGATCTCTGTAGATTATATTGTAATCTTTCCACAAAATCCTCCAAATTTTCACCCTCCTTCTGAACCATCTTGAATAGTTCCTCCTTTTTTTCTCTTGTCCAGCAATAGTCTTGATATTTGGCCAGAAACTTCTCCTTCATCTGCTCCCATGTTTTGATCACATTTCCTCCCAGGCTCATGAACCATCTTAGTGCATTTCCTTTTAATGTTGCTGGAAATAACTTTAACTTTTGAGGATTAGTAACATAATCATAACTTCTACACAATATATCAAACTCGGAAAGAAATTCATCAAGGTCTTCAGATGATAAACAATGGAAGTTAGGTAAGGCTGGGAGTGGGATGTTCTTCATAGGAGTTGCCCCTCTAGGGAGATCCCCAATAGGGAATTCCAAGGTGGAGAGAGAACTCTCGCCTCTTCCTTCTCCTCCTCCACGTCCCCCACCAAAGAGTCCTTCATTGTTTCCATCCATTGGTTGTTCCGTTGTTGCACTTGCCTGGTCTTCAGCGCTTTCTGTTGGACCCTCAATGTCCTGAACTGGTTCCTCAACTTCTATTAGCCCCTCAATATCTTCTATTGGTTCTTCAATGTCCTCCACTGGCTCCTCAGTATGTTCTACTGTCTCTTCAGCCCTTTCAGGTCCCACTACTTCCTCCGTTTCGTAGTTCGTTTGGAAAGAGTGCTGAGTTTGTGGCCTCCGAGAGCTTAACCTCTGAGAAGTTTCAGCTTTCGAAATAATATCATCAATAAAATTTTTCCTTCCTCCTCTTCCTTTGCCCTTGCTTCCTGTAGGATTAGTTTTCTTGCGTCCTCTCATGCATCTTGTACATCTAGAAGAAAATCATTAATGCTTTTAAAATCTATGATTGCCTTCCCTGGTAACGACGCCAAAATGTTGGTCACTTTGATTGCTTATTAATTTAAACAACCAGGTGCTACATAAATTGTCAACACAGGGAAGTCTGTTTATTTCAAAGGCAACTACGTACTATATGTACTCAATCTTAAAAGCAGTAAAAGTTGTAGTAAAAACTAATCACACCTTGCTTCAAGCAAGCTGAAGCTCCACTCTGAGTTACAGTAAAAACACTCTTTTGCAGACAGGTACCAAAGAATGCTTATTTCATTCAAGGATTAATCTAATGAAAAGAATCAATCTACAAAGGAAATCATGGGCTATGCTGTAATAGAGAACAAGACTCTATTCCCGGAGCAAGAATCTTCAACACCTGTTTCTGATTATCGAGCTGACAAAATCACTCTGAAAACTCAATCACCAATGAAACACTCATGAATTAACTATAGATGAACTTAAACAATGCAGCAATCAATTGGAAAGAAAACAGAGTTTCAACAAAGAACGTATAAACAATATTCAGTTAAACAGTACTGCTAACAAGGCATGAATAAAAGACACACTTAACACACTGCAGAAATGTAATGGGTGAATCTTGCGATGAAGGTGGGCCCTGTCCTTCTCACGAGATTCCCCAAAAAACAAGAACTAGAAAGAAATGTTCAGAACAAGATTTTATTCATCCGTCAATATGTCATGCTACAAAAATATTTCGGTTCTGTTCCTTCAACTAAGCCTTTCCAGTAGTCTGTTCATTCCCCCTTTAATGCAGATGTCTCCTCTTTTTAAAGAGGAGATATCTATTACAACAGATTACATTGTAAGTTCTAATTTAACCTACTATACAAAAATAGGGAAATCAGTTTCCCATCAACAAAATGCTGTTACAGTCATGCTGTCTTTGGATCATGGTCGTTACATCCAGTGTAGCAGCTCATTTGGTGATCTTCTTCTGTTGCTGTCAATTCTAGAATACAAATCACAATTGTTTCAGCCACAAGATTTGTGCATCGTTCTTATTGTTTCAGCAACTGTAAAAGTAATCTTGCAAACTCCAGGTAGTTTCAGCAACGTGGACTGCACATCATTCTTTAACTGTTCAACAACTAACAATTCAATGATTAACTATGAAGATAGCGTAATTATATGTAAAATAATTAAACGTATAGTGATGAGAAGAAACATTGTGTACCTTTGGAATAATTGGGTTAAAACAATAACAAGGACTTTAAATATAGGTTGAAAAGGATGACATCATAGCAAAATGTATGGTCAAAAAGGGACAATATGAGGTCCTAACAGTTACCAAATGGGTTGAAGCAGAAGCACTGCCAAGAGCTACAGAGGATTATGTAATACATTTTCTTTTTCAATTATTTGTGCGAGATGGCCTCCCGAGGGAGATAATTACAGATGGGGGACCACAATTTGTAGGTAATAAAATCGCTGCAACATTAAAAAATTACCACATTCGGCACAAAATTACAACCCCATACCACCCACAAGAAAATGGCCAAGTAGAAAGCACTAATAAGGTAATTGAGGCAATACTGACAATAACAGTTGCATCACATAGATGCGACTAGGCTTCAAGATTGTCGGAACCCTTGTGGGCATACCGAACAATGTGGAGAAACACCACCAGGTATTCACCATATCAATTAGTATTTGGAAAAGGACCCATCTTTCCAATCAAATTCGAAATTCAAACATTAAGAAGAGCACAGGAGGTGGGTTTGGATTTAAATGAGGCCCAGACTAATAGATTACAACAAATCCATGAGTTAGATGAAATAAGGCTCTTAGCTCTTCAACATACTACATTAATTTAGCAGCAAAGAGAAAAATGGAATGATGCCCTTATTAAAAAGAAGATCTTCCATGAAGGCAATTGGGCACTCCTATACGATTCCAGGTTTTAGGATTTTCCCGAAAAACTCCAGACACGATGGCTAAAGTGCATGAAAATGGCACCATTACATTGACTACCATTGATAGATCTGGACATTCTTTCAAAGCAAACGGTCATCGAGTGCGACTTTATCACAAACCACTTACTCGGGAATCCTTTTACCAGCAATTACGGGAAGATTCCACTATGCAGATTCTTGCTGAGGAAGATAACCCCTCCTCAGCATTAATTCACTGAACAATTCCTTTGTTTCTAAATTTTGTACATAAACTTTTCTTTTTAAATTGTGCTTGTATAAACTGGTTTTTGTACAGATTTTTCTGTTGTTCCTCTTAAGGAACAACAATCATTCCCTTTAAGGAGCAGCAAATGATTTCTTTATTTTATTTTATTTTCATGTTATTCCTCTCAAGGAACAATTTTTGTTCCTCTTAAGGAACAACAGTCGTTCCTCTTAAGGAACAACAATCTTGCGAGCTTATGTTTGTTTTTTGTTCCTCTTAAGGAACCGCTGTTGTTCCTCTTAAGGAACAACATTTTTGTATGTCCCGTTTGACGTTTTGTTGTTCCTCTTAAGGAACAACACTTCTGCATGTTTGCATTGTTTTTGTTGTTCCTCTTAAGGAGCAGTTGTTTTTCCTCTTAAGGAGCAGTTGTTGTTCCTCTTAAGGAACAACACCTCCGCATGAACATATTTTCGTTGTTCCTCTTAAGGAACAACATTTTCGCGTGTTTCTATTTTTGTTGTTCCTTTTAAGGAACAGTTGTTGTTCCTCTTAAGAAGCAGTTGTTGCTCCTCTTAAGGAACAACACTTCACGTGTCTCTATTTTTCTTTTGTTCCTCTTAAAGAATAGGTTATGTTCCTCTTAAGGAACAACAACCGTCCTTCTTGAGGAACAACAACTCTGCGTGATTCATATTTGTTGTTCCATTTAAGGAACAACAACCTGCGTGCATTTTTTTCGTTGTTCTATTAAAGGAACAATAATACTACTTGCTTACATTTGTGTTGTTCCTCTTAAGGAACAGTTGTTTTTCCTTTTAAAGGAACAACAGTTACGCTATTTTTTTTTACTTTCCGTCGTTCCTTCTAAGGAACAACAGTTTCGATTTGGAGTGTCTTTTGGTTGTTCTGCCAAAGGATTAGCGCATTATTTTGCACTTGTTTTACTTGTTGTTCCGCTTGAGGAACAGTTGTTGTTCCTCTTAAGGAACAACAGTTTCACATATAATTTTTTTCTTTTTTTGTCGTTCCTCTTAAATGAACCACAGTTTTGTGTGCAGATGTTCTTTTTGATGTTCCTCTTAAGGAACAGCAGTTGTTCCATCTAAGGAAAATCACTTTTTGAGTGCATTTTTTGTTAAAGAACAACATTTTTTGAGAATCTTTTGGAATAATGTTTCACTTTTCATAATCATTTCAAGGAAAAAATACAAATATATGCAAGGACACAAAAATTAGAGGTTATTGAAACAAGCAAATCAAAGAGAAATTGTCATCCTTCAAGGGATTGTTTTTTATTGATAAGAAAAAGGAAAGGACCCAACTATCTATATCACTTTGCTATCTTTATTTTCACTTAAACCTAAATTGATTGATTATTGTTATCATGTTGGTTCTTCCCTAATTCTCATAATTCTCTTTGATTATTATTATTGAATAAGAATAAGGACATATTCTCCCCTAATGAGATGTTCAGACTTCTTCCACCATCCCTACTCTTAAGGAGTGTTGATCCATCCTCTATATATAAATAGGAAGTGCTATATAAAAGAAAAGAAAAAGAAAGAAAAAAAATATCTATATGATTACTAACAATTCTATGATTTGTCAGATGGAGGATAGGGGGTCTCATCAGGAGCCAACCTACCATGATCATAAGAAAGAAGTGAAGTGGCATTCCCACTATGGCCACTACACTAGGGATATGATCCAATGGGCACAGTAGAAAAAATAAAAGTCCTTGGAACAGGAGGTCTCATCACGAGCCGGCCTGCCCACCTTTCACTCCTTCCTGATGAATGGCATTGTGATCCAACTAGTTACCAAGCCAACACAATGGCCTCCATTCTGACATCACAAAGCACTTTCCTAGGCATATATAAAGGATTATGGTTACAAGGGTGAAAAAGCAACTTTGTCAAGGTTATAAACACCTGTGAGAAACAAAGCTCTGCTGATGGTATTGGAGTCATATTTTTCAACACCAATAGTAATTATAAGCCCTTATCTTATTTCTTTATATTTTCAAAAGAGGTTATGTTCCCAAATTCCTTTTTGAACCTTTTATGCATGAATATCATTTAAAATCAATCATAACGGTATAAGTGGGATGACGACCGCATAAGAATTTTACCTACATCAACTGTCATTTTCCCTTTTTCATATCACTCCATAACATCTCCATATCTATTCACGATCTTCATCATAAGCCTCGATTTCAGCAACTCGATACTATTTGTGATCTTGTCATGGATATGTACACCTTTCCTTTTTTATACTATACGATTTTCGTCCAGTATGCTGCTCCTCCATTTAAATCTGTCGAGGATGACCTATCATACTTCAGGGGGTGCGGGTGACTTCCAAAATACTCCTACATATGTGTCAGTTTCCTATTTGGAGGAACTAGACTACATCAGATCCCTTAATAGCAAGTTTTAACGGTATTCGGATATTATCCAATATGCACAGTTTGTTGTTCCATTGTTATCTCTATGTATTGCTGTGTAAAATTAACAGTGTGTAGAACTTAGACGAAATGAGAGGTCAATCGGTACACGACAAGCCACAGGTACTAACAGTTTTTGACACTGCACGAGAAATTTTAGTAAGAGTAGGATGGATCACCTATTTTACATGGTTACAAAAGCCCCATGAAGCTGTGGCTATCGAATTTTTTCAGAATTTGCAAGGCGATCATTCCATAGTAAGAGGAAGGAAAATAACAGTGGCAGATACACTAATTGGAGAAGTATCTAGACTACCAGCAATTGGTTCCATATGGAAACATAAGAAAGTGAGACTTCAAGATGCCATGGCCACCTTTCGGGACGAGGGATAGAACCTGATCATTCAAGGAAAAGGATTCTAGCCTTCAACTATGGGGGAACCATGGACAAAACTAGCTAGAATAGTGCAGAGCTACATTACATGTAACGGAAGAAAGGATGTGGTAAGACAATGCCACCTCAAATTATTATCAGTATGAAAAAAGAAATGTGTCGTAAATTTGCCTGTATATCTAAATTTTTTGCTGTATGACGCTGCTGAGAGTATAAAGAAATCCTGTCATATAGGTACTGTAGTGAGCCACCATTGTTTAATTCGATTAATAGTAAGTTACAACCTTGCTCAACAGTAGACCAATTGGGAAGAATTGGTGTTTTCCATAAACAGGGGAATAGCCTTACCGACCCCAAAAAGAAAAAGAACTGCCAACACAACAAGTAGGCCTCTGAAATGTAGACACTCCTCTAGATTAAGAATAGGAATGTTTGAGAACCTCCAGGGTAGCAGAAACCAACCCTTAGAATTACCCAGTTTGTAAAACAAGCAACCTTCACAACCTGAAGGAGGAAATGACCAAGAGTCAGAATTGGAGGAAGAAACTGAGCACACTAGTGAAGAAGAGAGGGATGGAACTGAACTTCCTTTAAACCCTAGCGTAAGTCCACCGCAAAACCCATTGTAGGAGGGAGAATTTGCCCAAATTTTGGCCAATATGAGTGAGTATATTCAGCCCGAGAGTTCACTCAACCTCAATATTGAGGCAAAGCAATCACAGGAACACTTTGCCCACACTAAGAATTCATCAGAAGAAATAAATAATGAGGAAGATGAAGGAGCAGAAGCCACTCAAAAAGTGGCAGACCAAACTAGGGTTACCCCTCCAGAGGAACCTAGTCTGGAGAATGTAAACACTGAAGAGACGCTCCAAATAGAGGATATGGAAACCAGCCAGGGCAAAGGCACAGCCCTTAAAGAGCAAAATCCAACTGAACAACCGAGCCTAGAAAGAATAGAGATAGTTAGGGAAATAGTTGTTCCTCCTGAGAAGAAGAAGAAAAGTGAAATTAAGAGGCTGCGAAAGGAACAACAAAAACTGAAAAATTTAGTAAAACAACGTAGACAGAAGATAAGGGCACTGAAAAGGGGGGAAATCGCAAGAAGAGCCCTAAAAATAGTGGATGCAGCCATACAAACTGAACCCCATGATACAAAGGCCGCGAAGACTCAAACCGATGCCATACACATTCAAGATGGTAAGGAACAACATGCAGCTGTTACAGTCGCAGCTGCCCAAACAAAAAATGCATATGTCTGCGATAAATATGTTCAAACATAGGCACTATCCCCCAGCAATACAGCCACCTAGACATTCTGTGATAAAAAGACACAGACTATGGGAACTCGGAATTGTGATAAGAGTACCCAGATAAATCTTCAACCCAAAGATGTTTTGATAAACAACCACCCTGGTATAACAAAACTCCGAGAGGATCTGGGACAAGCTCAACAGACTATAAAACAGCCTGAGGAAGAGACTGTTCCTCAGAAGAAATACCAAGAATTACAGTAGCAATTAAAGAGCATCAATGCATTAGAGAACAAAGCCTTCGATAAATATCGAAGGGCAGAAGAAAAAGTTGAAGAGGTAAAGAACAGCCTGAAAACAGTCAGGAGTCAAATGGATACTCTCTATTCTTTATATACAGATGTTCTAGCATGTAGGTGACCTACCAAAAGCTATGCTTTGTTTCTGTTAGAAAGATATTTACAGTTAAAAATTAAGGTTGTGAAGGCAGGGAAATCTATAGAACTAAAAACTTTTGATGATTTTATAAATTGTTGTAAGCACCATGGAGTAAAAGTTCAACGATTACTCTGTGAGTTTTATTTACATAATTTTATATTGGAAGAGGAAATGGAGAAAAATCCCAGTCCTTTTGTGGGTGATGTATAGTTTCAAGCATTTATTTCATTTGCTATTAACCAGTTAAAGTGGCTCAAAGCCCATAATACTTTTCAGAGACAAGAAAATGGGCTAGACCTTTGGGTTAGGGGTGAACTGAAAAACCCATTACAGCTGTTGGCTAAACATAAAAGCCTAATGAAAAATGAAGGAGTGATCCAAACTCTGGGACCCTGTTGTGCCATACAACAACCCCCCATTTCATATCATTACTATTCTAAAAATATAATGTGAAATGGGTCCCTTTAAAATTTTGTTTTAAATTGGTATCAATTTAGAGTTCTATTTCAAAAAGGCTCGAATAAAAGGAAACATTATTACAGGGCCAATCAAAAAACCCCAACATAAAAATATTTATCTTTATCATTGCGATAAAGCGATCGCAAGATCGCATATCACAATGACAAAGAAAGCACAACTTAAAGGACAGCTTGGTTTTCGTCGACGCGAAATCACTATCGGATATCGGCAAAAGCATAAAGTAACATAAATAACAACCCTCTCCCGATGCGATGCGAAATCGGCGATCGGCAATCGGCGATAACACATAAAGTACAAATAAGCTCCCCCTCTCTCGATGCGATGCGATATCGCTATCGGCGATCGGCGACTCACCATGCCCTCATTCTAAGCGACCCTCCTAGCCTCTCCCGATGCGATGCAATATCGCTATCGGCGATCGCGGATTCCAAACAAAACCAATGTAATAACTTAGCATTTCCCCAATGCCCGATTGCGAAAAGGGAAAAAGCGCAGTTTTCAAAGAAAAAGTCATAAATGGCAGTTTAATATGATTTATTCGTAATTAAGGCAATATCCTTTGAAAAGCCGCTTATCCGCGTTCAAACCGCCAAATCGGCCAAGGCATGCTTCAAATGAATCATTCGGCCATTAATCGAAGCGACTGGAATTAATGAGATTGACAGGCCATAACGACCATTTAATGAGAACAACAGGCTTGCGATCTATCCACGGATTTGATCCAAAGGCCACCTTAAGTCAATTGATCTCTATGAATGCATCCAGATATATATACTTCATTCTATTCAATTCATGTTATTGTTGCCTGTGTTACGCCTATCTTTCGCTCTGTGCAGGATTCTTCCATTGAGACAGAAGAAAGTGGGATGGGAAAGAAGTCCAAGAAGACCACAATTCCTACTGCTTCGCCAGCCGCGAGGCAAGCTGTTGTTGATCCGAGCGGTAAGAACAAAGGGCTTATATCAGATACAACGTGCTTGGGACTTACCAGAACCACTTGGCAAGGGACGTATAATTTGATTGAAGCAGAAGAGCCGAAGGTGACCGAAGTAGATATCTCATGCGATAACACTAGTAAATCCGACGCCAATTTAAAATACTTGGCTAACTCCTTTCTGCACAGAATAGCGGCCTGGGAGAAAATTCTCCCATACACAGATGTGGTAAGGTGGGCAATCCAAGCACTCCCAATTATCAACAGATTGTTTAGCACTGCGGACGGGAGGATTTTCGGTTCTTTTCGAGCCAAAGATCTAAGGCTAATGTATCACCTACCGGCAGAAGAGAAAAAATACAATGCGGCATTTTTGGAGAAATTTCGAGCAGAGAACGAGACCGAGTCTGAACCAATTCGAGGCTGGAGACAGAACCCAGTGAAACACAAGCACGAAACCTCGGGTAAGTACTCAGTTGACTCCCTATGTTCTCCTTACTGCTATGCTGGAATTATGATGTGTAGACTATGGGGATTGCATGACTCTGCCAATTTTACCATAGAAATGGTCCCCTTAATGGAGGCAGCATGTAGTGGCGAGATTATGGATTGGGCAGTTATATTATCCGACAAACTAGCTAAAGCCATCCTTGATTTCAGGTCTAACTATCGCGTCACAGAAAGGGTTATTCCGCCATTCTATTACAGTGCCTATGTGATGGATGTGTTGTGTTTTAATTCTGAATTTCCTGTACTAGGATGGAGGTGGACGTCGCAAGACCCCACACCCATTCACATATATTATCAAAAATTGTGGAAGACTAATTATAAGCACCATCTTTATCAAATCTGCAACGGTTTTATGTTGCCAATTCATTATTCCATTTTTGATAAACCTGCCCCAAAGATTTCTGAGCAAGCAGGGGTAGATTTGACTGCAGTAGCAAGCTGGTTTGGGGAGGAGAAATTCACCTACATCAGAGTTTTTGGCAGTCAGGCCAGGCCGCATGTGCTGCCACTTTACATCCCCGATAAGTTACTTGCCAGGGAAGTAGCTTATCAAATAAATGCTGAAGGGGTTACTCAGACCCTGAAAAGAGCGAAAAAACATGTTTAGCCTTCTTTTCCCTTACAGATTGGCATTTATACCCTACATGATATTAAACATGCAGAGAAGGAAGCCGGGAAAATGAATTTGCTCACTCTGGCTACTCTACCAAGCAGGCAGTATGATCCGAGGAAGATCGCTTACAATGCGCTCGACCAGGCCAAATTGGCCAAGGTCGAGCACAAAGAAGACAGATTTGAGGATTTGTTTGCATCGGCCGAATCACCTATCAAGTTAAGTCGCTTGCTAGAAATGTGTATAACGATGAAAGGCTAGTCGAATTTAACAGAATTAGAGAACAGAGGTTGCAAACTCTGCCTCTAGACCTGTTAGCGACTGTTCCGATGACAACCAGATCAAGCGAGCCTGAACAGCGAAGTAATACACCACCTCCTACTACATCAAAGCAACAGGAGGAAGTGCATAGCCAGCAGCAGGAAGTAATTCAAGAAAATGTGCAGCGACAAGAAGAAACCCAGGCGAAAGCCCAAGAAGAGAGCAGCTCTAAAAACAATAATGATATACTGGTTGATCCGAATTTGCTACAACAATGGCAGCAATTCAGTACAATTATCAGCAACCTAGAGTGCTCGAAAGATGATGAGGTTTCTAAAGAAGGCAACACACAAGAAGCGACATCAAAACCGGTTTCGGGCGAAACCAATAGCCTACCCAAATCAAAGGAAACAGAGATAATTCCTAAAGATCCAACGGGAGAAATCATTTTGCAAATTGAAGAGATTCCTCCTTTGGATGTATTTTATAGCCCTAAGCATAAAGTTGTTGTAAAGCAACAGAGGAAAAGGAGAAGAGCTGATCAATCTTCCCCATTCCCTGAATTGACAGTAACGAGCAATGTTGTGTGGAAAGAGGAATTCGACCCCTCCGATGACTTAACCAAGCTATCGCAATTTGCTGGAGCATATTCAGTGGCAACCATTGATAAAGCATCGGAGGTAAGTAGTTTATTGAAGACCAAGGACCAAGACATCTCTTCGCTACAGGCGAGATTATCAGAAGTTCAGCAGAAGGCAGAGCAGGCGAAGCAAGAATTGCTAGTGCAGCAATAGAACAATAATCAGCTGACCAAGCAATTACAAGAACAAAAACAGAGGATTGATGAAGGCGCAATCCAAAGGCAAAAGGAACTATCGGCGGCACTGGAGCAATTAAGAATATCAACTGAGGGAACAATGAAAGCAAAAGATGAGCAAATCGCTCAATTGACCACTCAAATTGAGCAAATGATAAAGCTCCCTCAGGTAGACGAATTCAAAGCAGAAGTGCTTCAGTTAAATAAGGCATTGATTAATCAGGTTAAGCTACTATGTCAACAGATTACACAAGCAAAACCATTGTGCGAATTGGTAGCTTCCATAAGCGAAAAGGTAGAAAAAGCAAGGACCGATTTGGATCAGGCTGAAGAAACACTGACAAACTTTATAGAATGGCAGGATTCCGATATAGGCCGAGCGACTAATCTACCAAGAATTCTGGAATGGCACAAAGAAATACTATTCACAGAATGGCAATCGCAACTAATGAAGGCAGAAAGAGCAATTTCCAGATGCAAAACAACCACTGGAAATTTGGTTGAATTAGTAAATAATACACTTTATTTGTCTAATATGATTTCCCAATGTACTCCAGGTCAATTAACAGTGGCAAATATGTTGGAGCACTCATGCTACCCGGAGCTGGAGAAAAACGCAAGATTAATCGCTGGAATCAACAGTTTGACATGGGATGCTTATTGGTTCTTCTTGATCAAGCCATACAACCAAAGAGCCGCCTTGAAATGCCTTACAGATGTTGTCGGGTATATTATACCCGACATTCAGGATGCCACCTTCGCCGCCCAATTCAGTTTGCGCCTCAACAAACCGCCAGAAGTGGAGCCAATGCTTGTGATAAGCTAGCTCAGGTTTAAGGGCAAACAACCTGAGTCATGACTCACGTCGCCGACTGCCAGATCGCCCCTGAGAATATAGATCGCATTTACTGATACCAATTTAGTAGGATTTTGTTTCATAGATTTTTTAGCTTAGTAGTATTTATAGACCCTTTCATGCATTTAGAAAGGGTCGTAAAGTTTTGTATATGACTTAAACCCTGAAGTTGCACTATTGTACTTCAGGGATATTTTTTTTATGAAACTGGACCAACTATTCTGAATTTAATGAGAAAGGCTTTTATGCAAATGTGCACTACTTTCAGTTGTTTAAAAGTATTTCTGTGTTGAAGAAGGAATTTTGAATAGCGATTGATATTTCAGATTGATCTGCAGCTCACATGGTACTATTATCTGCGTCTGTACTCATTTTTGTTATATGAATTGTTGTTTAAATTGCTTTTGCTATTATTGCTTATATATATGTGCTTTTCGCAACATTCCTTATGCAATTCCACTATTGGTTGTTTATCGCATGCTTCCCTTTCAATCATATATATGTATCGATGATATAAACTGTGAATGCAGTAATTTGTGTTTATCACTTCATTGTGACTATTCATATGAAGTAATCGTTGAATGATTGAATGTCTCTTATTTATTTTACAGATTCATCTACATGCCTATTTGATAGATAAAGATTATTTAACGCTGCATTCCGGATGAATAAGTTGTTCCCAGGATTAGTATTAGTTTCCCTATTTCTGTCAATAGAATAAGCTAGTCGCCTATCACTTAAGCAAACATATTCATCACCCATCCATCCCTTTTATTTTATTATCAGGAAACTGGTCCTATTATCTCCAGTCGGAGCCACCATCCCAAATGGAAAAAGAGTTGTACTAAGGTCCGGACCGGGTGGTTATCCCCCAATGTTGTGGCAGCGATTTTCGGGCCATCAACAGACCCATCCACAAACAAGTTGTCCAACAAGGGTGGAATATTTTGTCTCTATCAAAGACAATTCCTTGGCAGTAGCTAAATTCAGATGGAAGACTTCCAATCGGAATATACAAGACAGAGAGCCATTCAATTACATGAACTTCAAGTTAGCTGCAGAATGCCTGGTTATCTATAGTAACTTGATTTTGAGAGAAGGCCCTTATGGACTTGGCTGCAGGTTTCGAAGCCCTATTATCTAGTATCCTGCAGAAGGGTACAAGGCCATATATGAGTTGCCTGAAGGGAAGACATGGCCCATCTTTGAAGTTTTAGCTACAAATCATGGTTTTAGACCACTGCATGATAATCCCTCTCCAGCCTATTCTTTGACTGCTTTGCATACAAATTACATGGTTTTCATGAGGCCATGAAAAAGGGTAAGCAGGGGGGTGTGTTGAGCTATGCAAAAGGTATGAATTTGCCATTTATTTCCTTATCCTTTCCTTTTATCATAACTCGTTTTATTCCTAAGATGATAATATATCAAAGAATTATAGTGAAAACTAGGGAGTTATTGATTATTGCGAATTAGTTAATTATTGTCCTTTGCTATGCATAAAATAGAAGAAATGGAAAACTACCATTTTGAAGGAAAAGACAAAATAGAGTAGTTGTTGTTCCTTCACCAGGAAGCCGTATCCAGACAAGCAGATCAAGATCGCAGTGCACAGTTAAGGATAAGAATGGAAACCGTAGCATCAACGCAAGAAACAAAGGGATTCACTAGAGTTAGAAGATGGAGCATATCCCTCAGGATATCTTGATCTTGAGGGATTGTTGTTTTACAATCTATCTGTTATTCCTTGTTTTATCCGTCTGTCCATTATAAAAGGGACAACGCTTGTAAAGATTTGTGGATTATCAATTACCATTATTCAGAACTCATTGTTGCATTTCTGCTTTGATTATTAACTCTTGTTGATTAAAACAGAGTACGATTTCCTGTAACATTTTCATATGATTAATACATAAGTCGGTTGCTATTCCATTCATTTATACTGAAGTAGTTTGGCAGTGCTTCACTAGCGGCTAAGGGCCTGACCCTGGTGGATCCACTTGCTATTTGTACCATTACTTTCAATCGCAGTCGTGTGATGGTTTGGTTTGGTTTTTCATTCATTTAAATCACATTACTTTACTATTCTTCATTTCCAGAGTTTATGAATTGTCTTACTGTAACTGAATTACGTTGTCGTTCCTTTTCATCATAATAAGATTATCATCTTGAGAAACTATATTGCTATGTTGTTCATTTCAATTATAAAGCTTTGTTGTCCATTCTAGTAAACTAACTTTGTTGTTCATTGCAGATTGTTGTTCGTTTCTATTAAATCATATTGTTGTTCATTTCTGTTGAATAACATTGTTGTTCATTTCTTTTCTGCAAGTATTTGATTTTTCCTTTTAGCATCATTACAGTTATCGCATTTATTCCATTAGCAGCATTGTCAATTTGATTCCTTGTCATTTCTCACTAGTCGCTTTAGTGTGGAGTGTGAGATCAGCTACTGTGAAGAACATTGGCTACTATTGTGAGAGTTCTCAAATTGTGGATCTTGTTTATGTTTGATTTCATTTTCATCAGTTAACAAAGGAAAGAGTTATTGCTACTACATCCTTGACTGATAGTTGTTATTAATTTCCTGAGTGAATGATTTAGTTTTAGAGCATTAAGTTTCTTTTAATAGCAAATAGGTTTTATTTCAAGCATCCGTTTACTCTCGTATTTGAAGCATTGTACTGCAAATTGGAAAACATTACTCACGGATTAAATTGACGCCTCAAATTGAGTACACTCTTGAAATAGAAAATCGTTCCTGGATTGATAATTAATGTAGGATAAATAGGAGTTGAAAAGACACCTTTTATCACTCAACAGATGGTTGCACTCTGATTTTACTTGCAGACAATCCAAACACCTTGTGACAAACTCAACCACCTCTTTCTTCAAATTCGGCCAATAATAGAACTTCTTCACAATTGTTAGAGTCTTCTGATATCCTGGGTGACCTGAATATGGATTGAAATGAAATTCCCTCAACATAAGCTTCTTGAGTTCATTATTGTCTAGCACATAGATCTTGTCCCTAAATCTCACCAAGCCATATGCCATGAGATGATAATCCACATCCTGATCACATGTACTCTATTGTTGTAACTTGTGCTTAAGTTGTTGGTACTTGTCACCCTGTTATCCTACCTATAAGATTTGATCCTATAAATCTATCCCATATGAACTCATAGTTGTTATGTGATTTACCTACACTCTTCCGCTAAGAGCATATGCAACCCTGATCTCCTTACCCTTAATGTACCTGATCTCGAAATCAAAATCACTGAGTGTAGCCAACCATATAGCTTGCTTGGCATTCAAATTAGGTTGGTTAAACAAGTACCTCAGTCCGTTGTGATCACTCATCAAATCAAACCTCTTGCTAAGAAGATAGTGTCCCCACATCTTAATGATCACTACCAACTCAAGATCATGATTCACATAGTTCTGTCCATGCTCATTCAACTTCCTTGACTGATAACACACCACCTGTCCTTCCTACATCAAGACTCCACCAAGTCCTCTCTTGCAAGCATCTATACACACCACAAACTCTTTGTCTAGATCTGAAATCTTTAGAACTTGAGAATTTGTAAGCAAATGCTTCAACTACTCAAAATTGGTTGCGCATTCCTTTATCGATTCAAACTTCTTCTCTATTATCTACAAAGATGTAATAGGATGGGAAATCTGTGAGAAGTTGATGAACCTCTTGTAATAACCTGCTAATCCCATGAATGATCTGACTTCATCCACATTCCTAGGAGCTACCCACCCCATGACAAATTTTATCTTCTCTAGGTCCATTGATATGCCTTCCTTGGAAATAACATGTCCCAATCTGTAATGAACTTTTGTATGAAATAAACTGCACTTACTAAGCTTGACATACAACTGATTCTCTCTCAGCAATCTTAACACTACTTCCAAGTGTTCTGCATGCTCTTCAACATTCTTAGAATATATCAATATGTCATCAATGAATATTATCACAAACATTTCCAGATAAGGACGCAACACATTATTCATTAAACACATGTAAGTAGTTGGGGCATTAGTCAAACCAAAAGGAACCACAACAAACTCATAACTCCCATACCTGTTCTGGAATATTATTTTGTAGATGTCCTCTTCTTTGATGTGTACCTAATGATATCCTGATCTCAAGTCAATCTTTGAGAAAATTGATGCTCCCTTCAATTAATCAAACAAGTTATCAATCTACGAAAAAGGATACATGTTCTTGGTCGTCACCTTGTTCAACTGTTTGTAATCAATACACAACCTGAGAGTAGTATCCTTCTTCTTCACAAAAAACACTAGTTCACCCCAAGGCAACACACTTGGCCTAATGTATTCCTTGTCAAGCATTTCCTTAAGCTGCAACTTCAATTCCACCAATTCTGGAGTGCTCATCCTGTAAGTTTTCTTTGATGTTGATGTTGCTCTTGTTACCAACTCAATAAAAAATTCCACTTCCCTATGAGGAAGCAACTCTGGAATATATGTTGGAAATACTTCCTAAAACTACTACAAAACCGGATACCTCTTCAAGACTTCTGCATCCTCAACATCCTTATTTCACTGGAAACATGCACTATAAAACAATACACATCCTTTCATGCAATTGTGCTTCACCTACATAGCTATAACCATTCTCACTTATGTTGGATTCTTCTTTCCCTACAAGATTCTATTTTTTGCATCATCATCCAAGCACTTAATAACCTTCTCGTAACAATCCAACTTAGTCTTGTGAAGGTACAACCCATCCATACCCAAAAGAATATTGTATGAAAACAACATAAGCACATTTAGATAGGATGATGTAGGCATACCATTCAGCTCAAATTCACAAGCTCTGACCCAATGATGAACTCTTTTCTTAGCACCTGTGGCTAATTGCACCAACCAAGACATTGCATGCACTTCTTTTCTTAAACCACACTTGTCCACTAGGTAAAGATTATCATAACTATAATTAGATCCATGATCAATCAAAATGGAAACAACTTGATCATAGAGCTTACCTCCCATCTCAATAATAGATGTTTGGTGACCTGCCTGCTTATCAAATGCTGCATAGATCCAAGGAATGCTCTGACCAACATCCCAAATTTTTGTGCCTTCTGAGCACTATAGATTTGAGGCTTGCCACCATGATACAATGGAGAATCCTTCTTACGATGATATTTTCCACATATCCAACATTGCAACACTTCTTTGCAACTACCCTTAGTTTGTTTCTCTCCAGGATGAGATCCATGTCCGTGCTCTAATACATTAAACTTCTTGTAAGGAGAAACATTTTGTTTCTCACCTGCTTCATGAGATATTTCTCGCTTCGAAGGTCATTTTCCTTTGGTCTTTCCATTCCGTTTCCAATCACGCTTAGGCTCAATCTTGCTCTTTGACTACTCATAATAGTGCTTCAGCTTCCCAGTAACTTCCTCTAGTGATCGAGGCTCATCATACTCAATCTGATCCTTAAATGTTAATGGTAGTCCATTGATGAATATTTGAACCTTCGTCTTCTCATCCTTGAGATAAGGCACATACCTCAACAACTCCTAAAACTTAGTCATGTACTCCTCATCTATAATAGATCCCATATTCAACTCATAAAACTCCTTATCCATACTATCATAGTATCTCTTTGATAAATAATTATTTCGGAAAAGTGTCTTTAATTAATGCAAACTCAAATCATTTTTCATGATGCCTCTGACATGCATCACATCTTCCCATGAAATGTATTCCTTTCTCTTGAGACTAAAAATAATTATCTCAGCCTTTATATTCTATGTATAGTCATGTAGCTTGAAGAAATTATTCATCCCAAGAAACCATATGGAGAGGCTTGGCTTTCTTGAATTCATCTGGAAAGTACCCCCTATCACTCCTCATATAAGGACAATAGCGATGATGTCTATCTGATCCGGAACTAGAATAGAACCCATAACCACTACCTCTCTTGTTAGGTGTATCTAACCATATGCCACCTTTGGTTGTGTCATCCCTATCCGAATTGTACCCACCATGAGACCTGCTACCATATGCCCCATTAGTCTTGTCCTCCTATCCATAATTGATCCATGGCTATCCCTGTCTCTACAAATCTAACAATCTCTAAAGGATGACTATATTGACCTCTGCTCGTTTTTCTTGTGCCTAACAAGTATTTCCTACAACTGAATGATCCTATCATTATTTTCCTTGCAACTTCTGATCTCTGCCTTTAAACTTCTCAAGGTGTTTTCTATGTCAAGAGAGTACTCATCTCTTGGCTGCTCATCTGATCTATAACGAGAGTCACATGAACTGTAATCCACCATTTCGTTTTTCATCTTTGATCTTCTTCTTCTTGTAAACATACCATGTCAGATAAACCAAATATAAACATAATCAAACATACCTTAGGGAAGTTCAAGGGAGGCTATCTCATCTGCAAAATCAAATTAGATTAGCACGATACATGTATATACATTAATCAGATCAATATATCAACATCATGCATGATATCACTAACTGCATACAACGACCTCATGCATGACAACCATAACCATGATAATGCATGCATCACAACATCCATCTAGCCCATCTAGTCCAAGAATTTGAACCATGCTCTGATACCACTCTATAACACCCCTCCCCACATTTACCCACTTTTAAGCAGAGTGCCACTATGACATGACCCAACCTCCTAGGTCCAATTAAGGAAGTGGGACCTACAATTGAGAATTATTGACCACAAACTGACATCTTACAGGGACTACATATCACCTAGGAGCTGAAGAAACACCCCAGGTGGTTAATCCTTGAGCTAGAACTTTGTTTTAGTTACCTAGAATCCCAACCACACCCTTGACATTGCATGCATGAAATTTAAGGCCCCCAGTTGCACTCACAAGCCTTGCTCCATGTAGCTGTGACCTAAATTTTCCAATTCAGTGCTTGTGATCCTGAGATCTGAGCCACAATTCCAGGCCAACCTCCATACCCATACCCAGAACTTCCTGAGACTTCTTAGAATGATAAAATGACATAAGGACAACACTAAACATACAAAACTTGAATAAGAACTTTACATAACCAGGACCAACCATGACAGTCATTTCATCAAACATATAATGAACATGTAAGCTACAGGTCATGAATGCATAACTGATCATAGGAGTCTAAAAATTATCTTAGAATCACTAAGAATGTTTAATGCCCTCTCATAATAGTTGTAATAACACTCGTTATCCCATGCATTCATTAACCATCATATAACTATCAAATCTTGAACAAAGCCATGACTAGAGCACATTTCAGATCCATGCTTATAACCATCATATAGCCATATTATTAACCAGGACATAATAGCCATCAAATCATCATAATATCAAATAAAAGTGTTCATAGAATAAAATAGGAAAATAGCTTGTATTAACTAATACAAAATCCAACCAAGTCATGGAATTTCACATACCACCTGACCATAGATTGAGCTGAACCAAATATTTCTTTCATCCAATCAGCCTCATGCCATATTCTAAGCATGAATGTGGGATCTCAAGACATAAACAACCAGGGCTTTCCAAAGATTAAACCACCTCCACCCTCAGGCTACCGCGATCTCACCAAAACCGGTAAAGAGATCATAAATCCAAAACAAGCTTAGATGCCTTAGAGTTTCTTCGCCATTATTTTGAGGAATTTGTTTGTCTCCACCCACCTATCAAGGGTTTCCTGAATATTAAACCACCTCCACCCCCAACCCTTGGGAATTTTCCTAATACCACCTCACCCCAATCCAAACCTTCCGGAAATCAAAGCTCAACCAGAAAAGAATCCCATCACACCATGGCTATTCAGAAAATGGAATGGAAAGGTTGAAACCACTTTCAAAACCAGGAAAAACCCATACCAATGATAGAAAATGATCCAAATAAACCAATGCATGTACCATGCATTCACACATCATATAGGAAATCAAAAATGCAACTTGGTACTTGCAATATCTTCTTGTTGAGATGTTGATCCAACCTTCTCCTTGCTTTCCTTGTTTATCCTTTTCCTTCCTTTTCTTTCAATGTCTTTCTTTTGCTTGATTGCTTCCTTATCTTGGTTCTCTTCTCTCTCTCTATGAAACTAATTCCAAATCAAAATTGACAAAAGGCTCCAAACTAATCCTCTGATGATTTTTTATTATTAATGCCTCTAATTTCTTCATTTTCCTTCATTTTCCCTTCAATTTCCTTCTCATTCAAATTTGTGACCCTTCATCTCCCTTTTCTCCTATTTTCCTTTATTTTCATAAATAAAATGCTAATTAATATATCTTTGCCTTTGCCAATTCCTTAGCCATAAATAAATCAAAAGTGACACCCACTAAAATGTTTTGCCCAACATTCAGCTTGAAATATGTATCCCATGACCTCGGTCTTATTTTTCCTTTAATAACCTTTATTACATGAACTTTCAACCCAGGTTTGTTACATGTTTAACTCAAAATGCCAAAAAATCACCACAAATGCCAAAATCCACTTTTTTAAGGCCAAAATATTCCTTTCGTGTTTGAGCGTTGATGTTGGAGGAGGACTAGAGGCTAGATCTACCTCCACTAGTACAAAATGGCTAATTAATTACTTAAAAACGACTAAATTTTGCATATAAACAACCATTTTTCATTCAGTGACTAGTAATAATTTACAGTATCTTACAACACGACCAACTTTTAGTCATTTTTAGCTTAGTAATTAATTGCTTATCTCAATTTTATTGTCTAGTAGTACATTTAGTCATTAATTTTGTCATTGATTTAGTCATTAATTGCCACAATTAATGACCAAATATACAACAAAGTATATTACTATATGATAACCCAAAAAAAAACCAATTAATGACCAAAATGTTGGGCATGTTATAAGATATTGTAAATTAGCTACTAATAGTCATATATATGCAAATTTTAATCATCTTTTGAAACCAATTAATGACCAAAGAAATATGACTAAATTTTGGTCGTGTTATAAGACACTGTAAATTAGCTACTAATAGTCATATATATGCAAAATTTAGTCGCCCTTTATAATCACAAATTTATCGTGTGTAATAGTCATTGGTATTTTTTTGGTAGTTTCATATTCATTATGTAAACAACTAATTTAGTAGTTTATATTCATTTCATTTACTTCAACTAATAATCATTATAAACGGCTAATTTAGTCGTATATTCAGTTTATTTGTGTTCATCATTAATCAATATAAACTAGTAATTTAGTAGTTTTAGATTAATTCTATGTGTTCATTATTAATCAACATAAATTAATTAGTATGATTTTGCGACTAAATTAAAACATGCCATACAATGTGGATGTTTATCTAATATGAAAACACAAAGTTACATATGTTAATTACAATATTAAATAATATCAAGTGCAACCATAAATAATTTCAACCACATAAACTATATTATATGAAATGTCAAGTATTACAATACAAGTTTCCCACTTAATATTGGTTGGACTACAATTGTCACATGAAATATTGTTTAATCACTTCAAAACATTATCATTATGTTTCCAAGGCATTGTAGGTGAATTCACCAACTCATAAGACTTGGTCATCTGTCCCTATGTGTGTGTCTCATGCGAGATATTGTTTTTACGGGTATCACTAGATAGGTTCTTTTGTCTCCCTCTCTTTCCACATTTGTCACTCTAGTGTTATTTTTCTCCTCTTTCTTCAATTCCTTCTTTTGATCATCAATATTGAGTTCCTCTTCTGAAATGAAAGAAGATATAATGGAGAGTATAATGCATGAAATACAATGAACACTAGAATATAAACTAAAGTAGACTATAAAGGGTTTATACGACATATACCTCAACATCAACTATATCAATGTCATTTTTCCCCAGAAAAGCAAAAAACTCGAACAAGTTTTCTTTAGTTGGGCAATAGTGGCCACTATTTGGCCCAGTGACCTATATAAAGAAAACAAATAAAACGTCACCATAGAAAAATAAAACCTTGGGAACTTAATAACAATCATATCAACTAAGTTACAATCTAAAAAGATAAAGTTGTAGATATCTTGTGAAAACATATGGAAAGAAAAGGACAACATAATAAATAATGTATGAGAACTAGCTAGAAAATTGCATCATAGAAGAAAAAAATTCTCCTATGGTTACCCATACATGTTGGTGGGTAACATGTCCATATATGCCATGATCTTTAGGGTTCAGAGGAAGTAAACTTCCTACTATCATAATGATTGATTGGTTGCATCTTGGCCTTGCCTCTCCTTTGTGAGTCAAAAAAATAAAACTAAGTCCATCATTAACTAGTTGTACTCCATAGTATCATTTTCGCATGTTATCTCCACATACCTACCAAAAATGTCATATATTCCAAACAAATGGCATTTTGGAATTGTTTCTAAACCTATGTCATTTATACCCCCTTCCAATGTATCTAACCAAATGTAGCCACTTGATTTTCTTCTTTTATATTCATTTACATCCTAAAAGATATTTGTTTAAAAAACAACGACAACCCCAATATATCCAAATCCTAATGCTCATCCATATTTTCCATAAACCATAAGAATTAATACTCTTTTATGATCAACACTGTACAACAATGAAGCTACACAAAACTAACAATTCATATAAAACAAACAATGAAGCTACACAATGAAGCTTAATTTCTATTGGTAACTAAACAAACTAGAAATAAAGTTATTGGTATAAAACAAACAACAATGAAGCTTAATTTATATTTGTATAATGAAGCTTGATTTCTATTGGTAACTAAACAAACTAGAAATCAAGTTATTGGTATAAAATAAACAATAATGAATATACACAAAACACTCAATCAATTGGTATAAATTCCAGACATAATGAGAAAAGGAGCAGTGCATCATTCTCTACCATGTGTTCTACAAAATAAAATGGTAAAAATACTAGAGGAAAACTCTCTTCTTTACAATGCATTTTAAGAAGAATAAATGGATATTCAATTCCTTATATTCTATTTTAAGAAATCCATTTGCATTCCAATTTTGAAGTACCTCCACATAAAGAGATATAACATTTCAAGTTTCCACATACATAATAGAAATTCAAGATGATAATTCCATAAACAAGAAAATGAATTAGACCCAAACACATCACATACTTGTGAAAAGAAAAGGTATGCAAAGAATTTGTTATCTTGCATAGATCAAAATGTTCATTGTTTTGTCTGTGGATTGTGTAGCCAATACCCACTCATTGAAAGAATTGAACGAAAGACGGTTAAACTGAATAAATAGGAATGCACTATCAAAAAAAAAGAACATAAAAAACAAAAAACCAAAAAAAACAAAAAAAAAACAACCTCAACCAAACAAAATGCATACTACAATAGAAACAAGAAAATAAACCTTATTGATATGTGCATGAATTTAAAGAGCAATGAGAACAATCTCACAAGAAGGAAAGTGCGAGAGAAAATCAAATTGTACACTCTATATTATATTAGGTATATACAAGGGTATAAAATTGGTGGATAGAAATATTTTATGAGTTAGGAGAGTGATAATATTTCACCCACCTCATTGTAATAAACTTAGATATTTCACCAAAATTGCTAGGGGAAGATGCATTAGGTCTTTTCCAATCAAAATTTGTGAGGGATACACATTTTATGGAAATTTCCTAGGACTTTTACTTTTCCTTATGCATCTATAAGTCATGATTGGTGTGTATCTATTTTTTTCCTTTGAATTCATAAGCGAAGCCCCTTTTGCTGAAATTTCCCAGGACTTGCACCCATCATTGTCCTTTTGTAAGTCATGAGGGGTGTGTATCTATTTTTTCCTTTGAAATTCATAAGGGAAGTCAATTTTTGCTGAAATTTCTTGGGACTTGCACCCATTCTTGTCCCTCTGAAAGTCGTCATGATGGGTATGTATTCTCCCAAACTCACTCAGAAATTGTACCTTGGCTCTTTGCTTTGAGGTTCACATCATATGTTTGGGGCATAATTTCTCACCATTGAATTAATGCCTCTTTGGAATTAGGTTTAAATTTGTTAAAATATATGAGATCTGATTTTGGAGCCCATGATTATGTAACTTGTTCAGTGTTTGGAGCCCTCCACTATGTATATCACTAAACTAATACCTCTTTGGAATATTTATAATTCTTTGGTTTAAATATGCTAAAATATATGAGATTCTTTTTAGAGCCCGCTATTACATAACCTATTTAGTGGAGGCCTCCATTGTGTATATACAAATCTCCAGTTTAAATGATATTTTACTTGCTACTATAACCACATATCTACATATATTGGGAGGCTACTAGACTTTATGAAATGATTATGTCGTTATTCAAGGTTCAAATTTGATTCTTTAATGCCACCACGTGTTATCTAAACTACTAGACCACAATCCAATTAACATCCTCTTTTTCCTATAAACATGCATTTGGAACATTAAGAACGAAGGGAGGGGGATGCCCCAATTCATGAAAAAAAATTCACTGAAAATTCAAGTTTTAACAGTCAAGAAATTTGTTGTGTCAAACTAAATTCATTTAAAGTTAATTTCATTTTAGTGGGGAGATATTTACTCACATCCATATTCATGGAAATTCTAGCACTTGGGACAATCACCTTTCCTTAAAGAGGACCATCGTACAAATAATACAAACTCTCCAAATCGTTTAGGAAATTTATTTTACTATTTTTCAGATGAGAGGCTCATGCTCTGGAATAGGCTTTGAAGCAAACAATTATAACATTTTAGTTGGGAGACCTTTACTCACTCCATCTCCATGCAAATTCTAGCACAGGAGACAATTTCCTTTCCTGGAAGTGGACCATTAGAGAAGACACCAACTCTCTAAAATACTTATGAAATTTGTTTTATTATTTTTCATATGAGACGCTCATTCTCTGGAAGAGACTCTAAAGCAAACAATTATAACATTGGAGTAGATTTACTCTTATTATTTCTTATATTTATGTTCATCTTCAAGGATTATTTTCTGATTCTAAGTAAATCAAAATAACTTGAAATGAGATATGTTGCTCCTTTCCCTTATAATTCCCCTCACCTTAAAGCTCTCTGTTATGGATTATATTGTTCTAGGTAGACGATGGAGAAGAAGACACTATTGATATTTCTGCTACTAATTTTTTTGTTCATTCCACAACTTTGACCAAATAGATTTATTATGTGTATCTGCTTATAAACCCCAAAATGATTAATTTGTTTCTTTGTTGAATACATAAATATGTGGAGGATTCTACAAGATAACCAAGAAGAGAAAAATAGTTAGAGTCTCAGGTGAATCTACTAAAGGAAAAATTTGGAATGTCTTTGAAAAAAATGCAGCCTCTCTCCACACATGAAAGAGTTTTGGTGATGGAAACCACTACCTGGCCCCAGAAACAAAGTTATATGCATGAAGAAGAATTAGACAACCAATAATATTTAGATTCCATGGGAAACAACAACAACAATAATAACAACAGTAGCAATAGCAACAACAAAGGTAGATAAGGTGGATGCCAAAGTAGTCCACCTAATCTTCCCAACGAATCAATATGGGTTGAACAATTAATAAACCCTTGTGTATTTGTTATAATCAACAATAACATTGTTCACATACAACATTTCATATGGGTCTTCCATGATCTTGCATCAATCTCAAGTGATGCAAACCATAGGCTTGCAGCACATGGGCTGAGAGTTTTCATTGTTGAGATCATGCATCACAACGCATCTCTTCCTTGCTCGAAATTCCTCTATGTAGATCCAAAGTTGTTTCACAGGGGTCTCATCAAGTTTCATGAGGTAAGTCCATGGTATTAGTTGTTGTACACCATAGCCAATAAATATTTTCTCAAAGCCTTTGAAGACAAGACCAATAAATCTCTTCATGTAATAGAAATTGGTGTATCTTCGAGAATGCAATGAACCACATTCATGCTGGCATTGGATAGAAGATCACCTCGGCCTCCTAGTCTCCAAAGGCTAACTATCATATTAGACACTCTTGGGGAATGCTTTTTAGTTGGCACTCCTTCCAATGACTTCCCTAACCATTTAAAGAGGTATGCAAAGACTTTGAATCTTGATATGAAAGTGAAATCCCTTACCATTGAAAGCCCTAGGGGTCAAAGAATACAAGGAATTAGCTACATGTGCACAATTTCATCTTCATCAACTCTTAGGAGAGGGATTGGAAAAAAATGAAGTAAAGACAATCAGTTAAGATCAGTTGACCCTCATGACAATTTCATCAAATTCATAAAGGACCTAAATCCCCAAGTATTTTTCTTGATTGATAATGATATATACCATTCATCTCTTGATTTCATAGAAGGATTTAAGAACTTTTTAGATCATCTATGAAGATTATTGGATTCCAACAATGTATTTTTGAAGGGGAAAGAGTGAAAGGAGAGGTGTATGGTTGAAGGCAATGTTAAAATGGGGTTAGTTAATAATGTAGGATATGATGGTTCTTCTAGTATGGAGAGAAAAGAGAGCCAATTGAAATGGGTCACTAGAGTTAGGGAAGGGAGATTTGTGTGGCATACCCCTAGTGACAAAATAATTCATTGTGCACGAGCCATTTTTCGTAAACATGATTCAAATTGGGAGATGCATTTGGAGGATGGGTATATTTCTTCATGTTGGAAGAGTCATCCTATCACCATTTTCTCTTTGTGGAAGCCATGTTTGAATGAGCCTACATGAGTAGACTCCTTGTTTCACTCATATCCTGCAAATATTATGTATCTTTTCTTTCATTAACTTCTATATTCTTGTTTCATAGTATCAGTTTCATATGTATCATACATAGAAATGTACATAAACTTTGGCGTCTTGAATTTGATTTAACTAATAGCAGAAAGGATACAAATAATAAAGAAAAAATGAAAATTTCATCGATTTATCATTTGATGCTCAATTAAAATCATTGTGTTGTAGTTTCACATAAGAACCTTAACATCATTGTCTATTTTTTTACCTTCACCCTATATATACAAGTGGTGGTCTACCTGTTATATGTTTTGGAGCTTTTTTGGGCATATTTTCTAGTAGAATTTACATGAAATCCAACAGGTATTTATTCCACTTATATGTGAGCAAATTGATCTCATTAAAACTAGATAATTTAGCTTTGGTCAATGTACCTGAAGAGGGAACGTCAACTTTTTATCCTAGTATAGTGCAAAACCATGATAAATTTGCTTTCCCACTACTAGCACACATGCTCTAGGATAAAAATAATAATAGTAACAGAGGAAAAAAATACAACATACCTCTCCGGAAATATTTATTTGGGTGGTAGGATACTGAGAAATAAAGTATTATTGCTTGACTATGTGTTTGGACAAGAAGTAGTTTCCACATGCGGCACCCACTGAGGATGCTCCAAAAATGAACAGAAAAGATACATAAGAAGGTTTGAAACTATGGGCAGTTCTAGAGTCCATCTTTTGTTTACTTTGTTATAAAATTCCCCTCTTCCCTCAAACTCGCACACATGTTCCTTCTGCAAGTTCTACACATTTTCCCATACAAATTAGAACTATACTTTGGAAGTTTCCACTTGATTGAGAAAATAAGCAAGCTAGAATGGTATTTACTCAAAATCACACTTAAATATGCTTTTACCTTTAATCCGTTGTACTGTGTAATCTACACGAACACTACTTTTTGGTAACAACCCCTTAACCCACTCTCCTTTCATCAATGCACACAACCTTTGATGCTCAATCACAACATCCAAACATTCTTGAATAAGAGGATTGAAAGGTTTCCCTTTTGGAGGTTGAAGGCCCAGTAAAGATGGTTGTGGAGATACATTCAAGATAGAATGCAACACGCAATAATTATAGATACAAAGAATATAATTTGAATATAAATTCTTCAAATATGTTAAACAAAAAACATGTTAAAAGGTGGATCATTGCATTATTTCTTTGAAACCTAAACATTTCAAGCCTAAAACTGACCCAACATCAAGGACTTAAACATTAAGCTTGCAGACAACTCATCAAACATAGAAACATTAACGTTTTAGAGTGACTTATAACGTAGTTCTCAATCTTTTAATAATGTAATATAAGCACCCAACACTTTTAAGTAGTGTAACTTACGAGGAGGAGCATCTCATGCTTGTATGAAAGTAGCACACAAATGATGAAGAACTCCATCATCATCAACGGTAAATGTTGTCTACCACTCATTAGCAAAATTATCAGATGAAGCAGCAGAAGAGACTCTAGAATTTGGTGCATTACTACCTACTTATGTTAAGGTGATAGAAATCCCAAGCTTTGCTACCGATTGCATAACCTATCTTGAAAATAACACAAATCAATATTAAAAATCAAATTTGATATGTAAAAAATTAAAATCATACATACGAGAGTAAGTATATTTTGAGCAATATATTACTTGGCTATGATTGGTTTTAATTTTTTGAACAAGAGTATTAAGAAAATCTTGAGATAACCATTGCCTTATATGATTGCTCCATTACTCAATATGAGGTTAAGCACCCAAGTTTTAAAAGGCATTGATAGATTTCTCCAATGACATCGAAGGGGGGAGGTCACCATATCCTTATTAAGGTAGTGCATTAATCTTTTGTGAGATTGGACACATCCTAGTTGTCCTCAGGGAGGTGTTCCATAGAGTGGCAGAGAAAGATCATGAATTTGGAACAGGACTTGGATTTTGCCACCTATTCCATGAAGGCTTGGTGATGGCATTGTAAGACCTTGGTTTGAAAGTATTGTTGCCTTTGACACAAACTCTGACAGTTTTTCTTCCACATTTGTTAGAAACTCTTCAAGATTTTCTTCTGACAATATTTCCTCCTTTGTAAGACTAGGCCTTGGTTTAGACCATGGTATTGAGATTTTTATGCCCCAAGGGGATGTGCTTTGGCATAGTACTTATGATCCTAAAAGGGATTGAGTAACTTGAGATCTTGGTCATCTATTTGTAACAGGAGTATTGTATGGGGAAATGTTGTCAACACCAACATCTCGCCTCTCCAATCTAAACCATTGATATTGACTAGGCCCTACTCCACGAGAACTTTTAGAAGGTGATTGTTGTACAGGTGCTAATAGAGATGACGAGGATGAGGTTAATGATTTCTTTGATCTTTGTGGCTATTTTATACTAACAATATTTCAATGGAAGTATGTATTTCCCTCCTCAATATTCCTCTTCCTTAACCCCTAAAGTTCTTGTTGATGTTCTACGAAACCAAATGGTTGTGTAGGTTTGTTTGATGTTGATCTTGTTACTGAATCTCGAGGAGGGGTTTGAAAAACATCATAACCATTTGAATATGTCATTCACTTCAACCAAAATGCTTTTAAGATAGAAAAAATACCTGTGAGGAACAATAACCATACTATTATCTGTAGCACCTTGACAACCCCATCTATAATTATAAAAATGAACAATACTATTCATATTCCAACTTACAATCCATTCTATTAACCCTGACAAAGTTTAAAAGCTATAAGATAGGAAGCCAAAATAGTGAACTCACAATAAATGTATTGTAGGATGCCTACAGTTGCTATCAATTCAATAACCGTTCATTCCCTGCAACAATTTATGAAAAGAAATTTGTCATAGAAACACTTGAAAACTTACTAACCTTTAAGAACAATCCATTGGTAACAAGAGCTTTTTTCATATGCATAGTTCTCCCTGGACATAATCTAGGAAGTAAAAATATAAGATAATTTTCTCACTTAGGCGGTGTGGGGTCATGTGTAAGAAGTAGATATTGAATCCTACAATAGTATGGTCCTTAGTTATTGGATTATTGCTACAAATCTAAAATTTAAAGTACTTTATCATGAATTGTTTCTTGAAATAGAAGCACAAGATTAATATATAATTCCATGGTAAGCTAGAATTACTAGAAAACACAAAATGAAAATGATTCAGTTCGTTAGGGCATGTATGAGAATAGCTATCAACTTATAGAACATGATGATCACAAATAGAAAATAATGACTTTCTAAACCATACTTCCTAATTGATTTCCCACAAAACAGTGAGAATGTTCCCTATGGTGTAGAACTACCAAGTCATGATAAAAATCTAGGTGCCTAATAAGATTTGCAGCATTTTAAAAACAATACAAAATTTTAAATAACAACATAAAATACATTTCCCACGGGGCTTTGGATTGATGGTGAATGGGTGCGCTATTAAGGCACTCCTTGCGATAGGTCACCGGTTCAAATCCCTTGTGGGTACTTAGGTTAGTCTTAACGTAGAAAAAAAAAAAACAACATAAAATACACACCCAACACTTTTATGTATTGTAACTTACTAGTAGGAGAATCTCATGCTTGTATGAGAGTGGCACTCAATTGATGAAGAACTCCATCTTGATCAATGGTAAATATTGTCTACCACTCATTAGCAACATTATCAGAGGAAGCATCAAAAGAGACTCTAGAATTTGGTACATTACTACCTACTTATGTTAAGGCAATAGAAATCCCAAGCTTTGTTGTTGGTTGCATAACCTATCTTGGAAATAACACAAATCAATATTCAAAATCAAATTTGATATGCAAAAAAATAAAATCATACATTTGAGAGTAAGTATATTTTGACCAATATTTTACTTGGCTCTGACTAGTTTCAATTTTTTGAACAAGAGGACTAACAAAAACTTGAGATAACCATTGCCTTATCTGATTGCTCCATTACTCAATATGAGGTTAAGCACCCAAGTTCTGAAAGGCTTTCATGGATTTCTCTAATGGCATCGAAGGGGGGAGGCCACCATTCCCTTGTTTAGGTGGCACATTAAACTTTTTTGAGATTGGAGACATCCTAACTATCCTCGGTGAGGTGTTTGTTGGAGTGCCAGAGAAAGATCTTGTACTCAAATTCAAATTTGATATGTAAAAACTTAAAATCATACATTTGAGAGTAAGTATATTTTGAGCAATATATTACTTGGCTATGACTGGTTTCAATTTTTTTGAACAAGAGGATTAAGCAAAAATTGAGATAACCACTATCTTATATGGTTGCTCCATTACTCAATATGAGGTTAAGCCCCTAAGTTTTGAAAGTCTTCAATGGATTTTTCCAGTGAAATCGAAGGGGGGAGGTCGACATCTCCTTGTTTAGGTGTTGCATTAAACTTTTGTGAGATTGGAGACATCCTAATTGTCCTGAGGGAGGTGTTTCTTGGAGTGCCAGAGAAAGATCTTGAATTTGGAATAGGACCTGGAGTGTTGCCACCTAGTCCATGAAGGCTTGGTGATGCCATTGTAAGACCTTGGTTTGAAGGTGTTGTTGCCTTTAACACAAACTCTAACATTTTTTCTTCCACATTTTCCATAAACTCTTCAATATTTTCTTCTGTTTAGTATTTCCTCCTTTGTAAGATAGGGCCTTAGTTTAGAACATGGTGTTGTAATTTTTTTATCCCAAGGGGATGTTCTTTGGCATGGTACTTGCAATCTTGGAAGGGATCGAGTAGTTTGAGGTCATCGCGATCTATTTGCAACTGGAGTAGTGAATGGGGAAATATTGTCAACACCCACATCTCGCCTCTCCAAACTAGACCATTGATATTGACTATGCCTTAGATAATTTAACGTTGGTCAATGTACCTGAAGAGAGAAGTGCAACATTTTATCCCAGTATAGTGCAAAACCACGGCAACTTTGCATTCCCACTACTAGCACACATGCCCCAAGATGAAAAACAATAGGAACAAAGGACAAAATTGCAACATACTTCTCTGGAAATATTTTTTTGGGTGGCAGGATACTAACAAATAAAGCATTTTTGTGTATTTGGATAAGAAGTAGTTTCCACATGCAACATCCACTGCAAATGCTCCAAAAGTGAACAAAAAAGAGACATAAGAAGATGTGAATCAGTGAGAAGTTCTAGAGCCCATCTTATGTTTACTTTGTTATAAAATTCCCCTCTTCCCTCAAACTTGCACACATGTTCCTTCTGCAAGTTCTACACATTTCCCCATACAACTATACGTTGGAATTTACCACTTGATTGAGCAAGTCAGCAAGCCAGACTGGTATTACTCAAAATCACACTTAAAAATGTTTTTACCTTTAATCTGTAATATTTTGTAATCTAAACGAACACTATGTTTTGGTAACAACCACTTAACCCACTCTCCTTTCAATATTGCACACAAACTTTGATGCTCAGTCACGACATCCAAACATCCTTGGATATGAGGATTTAAAGGTTTCTCTTTTGTAGGTTAAAGGCCCAGTCAAGATGGTTGTGGAGCTACATTCAAGATCGAATGCAACACACAATAATTATATATATAAAGAATACAATTTGAATAGAAATTCTTCAAATATGTTAAACAAAAAACATGCTAAAAGGTGGAGTGTTGCATTATTTCTTTGGAACCTAAACATTTCAAGCCTAAAACTCACCCAACATCAAGGACTTAAACATTGAGCTTGTAGAGAACTCATCAGAGATAGAAACATTGAGGTTTTAGAGTGACTTATAAATTAGTGCTCAACCTTTTAACAACATAAAATATGCACCCAACACTTTTAAGTATTGTAACTTACTAGGAGGAGCATCTCATGCTTGTATGGGCGTAGCGCACAATTGATGAACAACTCCATCCTCATCAATGGTAAATGTCGTATGCTACTCCTTAGCAACAGTATCAGATGAAGCAACAAAAGAGACTCCATAATTTGGTACATTAATACAAATTTGTGTTAAGGTGACAGAAATACCAAGCTTTGCTGCCCTTTGCATAACATATCTTGGAAATAACACAAATCAATATTCAAAATCAAATCTGATATGTAAAACATTAAAATCATACATTTGAGAGTATGTATGTTTTGAGCAATATATTACTTGGTTATGACTAGTTTCAATTTTTTGAATAAGAGGATTAAGCAAAACTTGAGATAACAATTGCCTTATCTGATTGCTCCATTACTCAATATGAGGCTAAGCACCCAAGTTTTGAAAGGCTTCCATGGATTTCTCCAATGACATCGAAGAGGGGAGGTGTCCATCTCCTTGTTTAGGTGGCGCATTAAACTTTTTTGAGATTGGAAACATCCTAACTGTCCTCAAGGAGGTGCTTCTTGGATTCCTAGAGAAAGATCCCGTATTCAAAATCAAATTTGATATGTAAAAAATTAAAATCCCACATTTGAGTGTAAGTATATTTTGAGAAATCCACTGTCTACAGAGGATTACTCACTTTCACATCATCCACCAACAATTGTATTCACTACGAGTTTGAAATCCAAATTCATCTTTTGATCACAAAAACTAGTGTTCTGCCCCTACAGTTGAGTAATATATGTTCCCACAACTTTTTGATTAAGAAGAGATGCCCAGCTCAACTTCGTACTTAATAGAGGATTTGAAATGGTTCCCAGATCTTGATTATGATTTTGCATATCTTCTTTACAATATGATTCATATCTTATCTAACACCAACATTCATATTACAAAGAATTGGAAGCTTAGGTCTTCCATTGTCAGATGGCACAACTTCAATTATGTTCCCAGTGTTGTTATTCACTGCATTAATAGAGGACAAGAAGATATCTTTTGTTGGGTTAAGATGATGAGGGTTAGGACCTACAAGGGAACTGGCAGGAGCAACAAAAACTTCCATTGACATACGATCAACATTCGATGCATTTAAAAGGAATTCAATTAAATTCATCGCACCTGAACATGTACTACTTAGAGGGCCACCCACTGAACGTGCATTTGTTGCTAACCCTAACATTGTTGCACCATTACCTCAGTTTCCATTATTTACGTTAGTATTAGGTAGTTGAGAAAATATTACCATGTTAATATCACTTGCCCCCAATCTTTGACCAACAATTCTTTCAATGCTTAAGGTGGTCAAACCCCTTCCATGCTTCTATTGCTACTATTTTATCAATTGCAACACCAAAGCTTTATTTGTTAAATTCTCTAAGATGTTTCCACTGCTACCTCCACCCAGGCCAACAGGAATACTATTTGTAGCTATCATCTACCATTTCATTGTGCGAAATCCTTCAGGATCATCCATAAGATAAATTATATCTTTAAGTCTAGTAATTTTTTGTTTTTGTTTACTTTGGCACCATTGGATGGGACACGAATAACTCAGCTAAACTGGAGGGTCTCTGGCAAGGAACACTCCTTTCCCAGCAGCATGGTTTCCATCCTCTGGATATAGAAGGTGACTCCCTAATTGTTATCAACTTGGCCAACCAGCTGCTCAATGGAGCTCATGCGCATAAAATCGCCAATAGTTGGAGACTTGAAGCCCCACTGGATGCCATAGAAAAATCGCTCTACACCAACCGAGCGATCATATTCAATCATGTTAATAGGGAAGGCAACAAGGTCGCTGATCTACTGGCCAAATTGGGAGTAGAAAATGGGCATTCTCTTCTCACCGGAGCTTTAGACATAATTCAGAATCATGATCAAGAACAAGAATGCAAAATTCTGGTCCAAAAGGATGCAACTCCCCCGGATGCGGGTGTCTCGCCAGGTCGTTAATGTGATGGGATAGGGGTGGGGCGAGGAGGGACGACACCTGCCCACCCTGTACAGCATAGATAACAGCCAGACGAAGAATGCTTCTCGGCATTTGGGTATCGCAGGGTTTTCTCGCTTCACCGCAGGCAGCTCTGATACTCCCAGCCTGTACTCCAATATGGTTATCGCCTCCGCACATTTTGGATTGCACTGGACCTCGGCTCTCTTGAATGCCAAGTTATGGCGGGTGCAATTCAAGGCAAGACTGAGGGAGATAAACCTTGGCTCAGCCATGGGTTTGCTCTGGAGCCTCTGGTGTTTTGTTGGTCGGGTTATGGCCTGTATGATACTATCTCTAGCAGTTTGAAAGGGGCGACTAAGCTAGAGTTTTGCTCTGGCAGTCCTGAGGAGCTGCCTCCATCAAGTCCCTGGATTCTCACTAAGGCATCTGACCCTCGTTTGGATGATTGTTTGAATTGCCCATGTTCTGCTACTGTGGTTGTTCGGTCTTGTTCTCAGAGCGTCGCTGCTGTCTTCGATATGCCTCGTTTCTGCCATAGGATGAGAAGTCGCAGGGGCACCCCTCGGCGGGTGCCGTCTAGCCCGTCCTCCAATTCTCCCTCCCTCTCCAGCAAATTCATATCTGGTCATTACCCTCGCACTCGAAGTGGGAGAGGGCATCTTCATCTGCCTAGCCATTACCCTGAGCCCCGCCCTCCAAATTCCACGTCCTCTCCCACATTCGGCTTTGCGATCTTCACCTTCAATTGTTCCCTAAATCATTCCAGGATTACTGCTCATGTCTCAGTGTTCTTTCTTGACGAAGCCCAAGAAGTGGGAGAGTCCAGCTCTCATCAGGAGGGCCCTGGTTTGGTCTCAGCACCGAATCCTTTTTCTTTGCAAGCTCTGAAGGTTTCAGTGCGACATGCTAGTGAAGTGGTGATGGCGTCGGGGGCTCCAGGTCCTTCTGATAATGAAGCAGTTTGAGCATGGGATCTGCCTGACTTTGGCTGGTGCAGAATTGCGGAAGAGCCTCCAGATGTTTAGTTCACTCTCTGTTGCCTTTGTTTCAGGTCATGCGGCCCATAATAGAGGGCAAATTTTTGTTAATGATGATAAGTGGGTTATTCGCTGCAAGATATTGTTCAAAATGCAAGTTTTTTGGAATCTTTGTAAGCTCTGTAATGTCAAGAAGGTCTTCACGAGTTCCCCTGCATGGGATTTGAGTACAAGGTCTCGTCTAAGTTCTCTACCTTGGGCAGTTTTTTTGTTTCTCTCTGCCTCTCCTTCTGGGTAGTTGTTTTAGACTTCGGTCAAGATATAATTTTACCCCTTTAATGTTAATAGAATAGTTTTATTTAGAAAAAAAAAATGTTGTTTTTGTTGTAATTGATCTAGTTCGATTCTAGTTGATAAACAATGAAATATAATCCATGTATTGTTTACAGGTGCAATTCCTTGAGATCTTCCAATTCTTTTAATTTGTCCCAAGGCCTGGAAGAGAGGAAAATTGGAGAATTCCATTAGGGTTTATACATGGCAAACCCAAGCCTACTGGACCATTTAATCTACCTAGAACCCCTTCTTGCAATGATTTAAGAGCATGAGCAAAAAATTTGCCAGATAAATCAAGAAGTTGCAAATCACCAATTCCATCCACTTGGCAAAGAGAAGCAAACAAAGATTCTCTGCCTCCTCCAAATGCATTTCCCATGCTACCTTGCTGCCTAGCCATGCCTGCACTAATCCTTTTCAAGTATAGTCCATATTTCTATATATTATTCAAAAAAGAAAATACACACCATCAAAAAACAAGATTAAATGTTAATCAATTCAATCAAATATGTGAGTCATGTGTGACTGATCTGTTTAATCAATATATACACATATTTAAAATAGAGATCAAAGAGACCTGTAGAAACAACAAAATCATAAAAAAAAAATAAAGAATACAACACATCTAGAGATTGAAATCCAAAATCTAAGCATGAAATATGACTCGGTTTTAGATATGTAAAAAATATGGTAGAAACTCAACCACACCTATAGATGGCTTGCAACATTTTCTTGTGTCAATCCTTGAACATTCATAAGCTCCAACATTTACTTTGGAATGGCTTATGTACCACAAATAAATCATATCAACATCAAAAGACCTGTGAAAAAGTCATATTATTCAGAGATAATCATGCAAAATTCTCCTCTAAAGAAAATTGATTTACTGGTATATGTAATAATTGTTTACATAGAACTACATTCCAACTCAAATGAATGGAAATTACTTCTAGAGGAAATGAGTAGCAAATAAATACATTTTGGTAACAAGTAACTCGTTATGTCAATGGTCATGCATTGAAAAGATAAATTTTAAAAGTTAAAATCCTAATAGGAAGGTTTCTTACTGTTTATTCCCAATGTATTAACAACATTGAAAAATTGTTGATGCAACTCCAGTGACCAAAAAACTCTTGGTTTTTTTGATGTTGAAGGGATTTTCATATCATGTTCATCCTCATCATCATTTTGTTCTTTTCTCTTCCTATTAAGCTTCCAACTACAATATCTTATGTCATTGTCACAAGACATATGTTCTCCATCCTCCGGTCCATGAATAAACTTGTCGTTTGCATCTCCATGGTCTAATTTGTCATGATCACTGCTCGTTGTCCTCCTTTTTTCTCACAACATGTTACCAGATATTATTTATTTCGTCAAGTTTAACTGGCTTCATCAGGTAATCACAAGCCTCATGAGTTATCCCCTTCATCACAACACTTGCTCCCCCATTTGTTGACATCATTGTATCATACAAAAGACAAAAGTTTAGTAGAAAAACACACTACGAGAATCCATAAATCAACATACAATTTCAGTGCCATGTTCATAATAATCATAAACACGGCCAAGAAAATTATATTGCAATTCGTGGGTGGTGATTCTTTGATTAATTCCTCAATGCTGGGATTTTTTTACGACTTAAATAATATACACTCAATTTTTCCATAATATCTACCTATTCGATTGGGTGAGGATCACTTATGTAGGCTTCCAGTACAAGGTAAGTGACAATTAAATCAACAAAATATTGCTCCTTATAATAAATGAAAATTGCAAGTTATCCTCTCTAAATGCCCCTAACTTCAGTACCAACCCCAATTCAGTTATAACAGACCATGGAACATGTAGCACATAACTTATCTTGGCAATTCATACTTTATATAAAACTTGTTTCCTTATCTAGGGCTTAAGGTTCCAAAAGTAAAAAAGATAAGTTCATATTGTTGTACTTAGGTAGCAATTTTCTACATTGCAAGTTAGTGTGAATCCTCTGCGTTTCTTCACTACTTCTAGTCCTTGTTCTACCAAAAACAAAATTGGCTTGGATCATTCCATCAGTACATGCCATATTTTAACTGCCATAAACCTTTTAAGGGAATTAACAGACAAAAGAAGTAACACAGAACTAGAAGCAATCAAACTTCTAGGTCTACCAAATGAACTACTACACTTACTGATAACAGGTAGGTCCATTTCTAGTCCCACAAGTTCCAACAACTTAAATCCATCCATGTAAGGCATATAGATATCATTTATCACAAGGTAAAAATTTTCTTTATTCTCCCTTAACAGGTTCAGGGTTGTGATTGCTTTCCCACATGATGTAATTGAAAATACAAAATCAAGGACAACATCATTTGATTAAAAACTTAAAAAGTCAGAATGATAAAATGTTTGAAAAAGAAGCACCAAAAAAATTAGGAAAGCATTTAAGCCTTCCTCTGCCAGTTGAGTCAAATCCAAAAAAATAGTGGTCAGAGACATCTCACCTCTTGTGCCTTATAACAACTATAAAATTGAGAGAATGGAAATTCATACTAATTGAGTTGGAAAACAACTAGCATGGGAGTTCTAAATCATCTAGCACTTACAATGACATAGAATGGAGAGGGAAAAAAACTGCGATAAGATGATTTACTAACCAAATCATTTTTGATTCAACAACAAGAGGTGAATGCACACTTACATTTAGAAACCCTTGATATCGATGAGCTCTAACTTTTGAAAACGAATTTCTACCCTTGTTAAAAACTATTTTTTCCTCCATTGCACAGCTATTGGTTTCCCTTGTTAAAAACCATGTTTTCATTCATTGTGCATCTAATTTCCCTCATTAAAATCTATACATTTTTTCCAACAATTATTAGTTGGAACTTTCATTTTAATAGAGCATATCAGCTCTATTGTATCATTGTGTGTTTTTTGTTACACCCTTGCAATTTCAGATCCAAAGACTTCATCCACGAGCCTCTACTCTATATGAGAAACATTCACGAAAATGCCTTGGTCCATCCAATACTTAGTTTCGACCACATGGAAATCATAAAGAAACCCACAAATAAGCATATAACTAAAGAGAATCAACGGACTAGAGAAAGGGCTACAACAAAGGAAGAATTCACTAACACCCACACTACCGACCTCCATTGACTTGTTCTTGTTCCAAAATTGAATATTTGTAACCAATAAGCAACAATATCACACAAAAAATGGCAAATATTAAATATAGTTAATACAACAGAATAAACCCACATTGACAAGCAAGTAGTAAAATGGCCCAACTTACCATTTTTTAATGCAAAAATTTAATCAAAGATGGAATAAATAAATGAAACAATCATTGCGATGCCAAGGACATATGGATTCCCCTGCAGGAAGACCCTCTGAAACATAAGAAAATAATCAGTTTTGACACTTAACAAGGTATGCCAAAAGTAAAATGAGATGCAACCTAGCTCTTGCTTATAAGAGTAGGAAAAAGATGAATTAGGGAATTTGAAACCTTTCATTGAAATAACTCAACCACTAATACATTTATCTTATCTCATCTGTCTAACTGTGCCATCTTAGTGTGGCCATCCAGATTGTTTAAGGTAAATTATGATGAACATGGGACAATGATTCGATCAAAATGAGGACCAAAGTCTTTCAACACCATCCTTACTAGCAAGCATTGATCCTTCAACAATAGTCCAAGATTATGTACTATGCCAACGGGGGGGGGATGAAGATACTGAAGATTTTAAAAATGAAGTTGACTCTCCCTTCTAATAAGAGAGAACATACATGGTAGAAGAACATAGAACATAATAGTAGAGAGAATAGTGCATAGAACAAAATAATAGGACTCGATATTGTGCCAACTTGGTGTAGCTCCAAATTGGTAAAGGGAAAGGATGACAACCTTAAGACAATAGTTCATCTACAATAATAGCAAGGATCAAAAAATTTCAATACCTATATTATAGAGACACCCACATAGTAAGGTGTTTAACTTACAACAATTACTTGATGAAATATATAGAAGAAAATGTTAGTGTTGGACAGAAGACTCTTGTCAAATCAACCCAACCGAACCTAGGGACTTGCATCTAAAGCCAGTTTCCAGATTAACAAATCCTAGGTAATCCCTCATAATGTAATACAATAAAAACATATTTTGATTCAAAATGAAACATTAGAGCTTGAAATAATGAAACAGATTCATTCTCTAATTTCATTCACATTAATAAGAACAATTGTATTCGTGCAAGAATATTGTGCTCTCTTCTATGCATTTGCATCTCGATGAGAATTTCTATGATGCATGATTTCCCTCATAATGTCTTGAATGTCATTTATGGGTAACAATTAGAGCCATTCTGCTATCAATTATATAATATGTTTCAAGTGCTAAAATATGGATGGAACAGAGGAAAGTAACTGAACATTTGGATTGTCATTGTTATACCCAAAACCCTTGAAATATTTGATAGATATACATTCTTCCGTAATAATTCTTAGCATTGATTACCACCAATGGGCGTACATGTAAGTGATCTGCATGGAATCACTCCAGAGCACTCCAAAAGATTTCAATGCAAACTTACCACCCCTTAATTTGTGATTGTCACCATTCAATTACAATGTTGAATGTACCGTTTGTACTAAATAATTAGGACCCACTGTGGATATAGGATACCCACAACATTGGTAGAAATTCAACCCATGGATCTGTATGTGGAATTGTAGAATGTACTAACACCGTAACTGTACATATGAGTTCTTAACTAGAATGTCAACGCAGAGCATTCAACAAAGTACCCATGCTATTGGTAGAAGTTCAATTCGTGGAGCTATATACACTACAACAAAACCCTGTGATTAGCATCCCTTTTTGCTTCCTCTTTTGCATCTAGAGCCCATTTTTGGTGATATTTGTGTCCATTTATCAAATATGGTGCAAAACTTGATGCAAAGTTTGCACTGAGTTTTGCACCAAGTCTTACATCAAGTTTAGCACTAGGTATTGTAATAGGTTTTGTACCAGATTTTACACCAAGTTTTGTGCCATCCTTTGCACCATGTTTTGCATCAAGTTTGGCACCTTATTTTGTTTCACCAAATTTTTCCTCCTCTATTGCATCCACTTTTTGCGCCTACACTTGCATCAACTTTTGCATCATCTCTTGCATCATCTTTTACATCATTTTTTAAATCGTTTTTTGCATCCATTTTTACATATTTTTTGCATCCCCTTTGTGCCAAGTTTTACCTCGAGGTTTGTGTCTAGTTTTTCATCTAATTTTTCAACTAATTTTGTTGCATTAACCTTTACATCTTGTTTTGCATCCATATTTACATCCTCTTTTCATTTTTTATTGTGTCCACTATTGCATCCATTTTTCTTGTGCCATAATTTGCACCTAGTTTGACACCTCTCTTTGCACCCTTTGTTGTTTCTAAATTTGCATCCACGATTGCATCCTCATATACATGTAGGTTTTCATCGACTTTTACATCTATTTTTGCATCCCTTTTTATATCCACTTTTGCGTCAAGATTTGCATCGGGTTTTGTGTCTCATATTGCATCTACTTTTGCATCGAATTTTATTGCATCAACTTTTCCATCCTATTTTACATCCATTTTTTCACCCATGTTTATGCCCACTTTTACATCTCTTTTTGCATCTTCATTTGTTTCTTGTTTTGCATCCATCATTACATCCACTTTTGTTGTGACACAATTTGTGTCATGTTTTGTACTTACTGTTGTATCCACATTTGCTTCCAATTTTGCATCCATCTTCGCATCCTATTTTGCAAAAAATATTGCATCTATTTTTGCATCCACTTTTGTGTTGGGTTTTGCATCTCATTTTGTATCTTCTTTTGCATGTACATTCATTGCATCCATATTTTGCATCCAATTTTGTTTCTCTTGTTGCACCCGTGTCTGCATCCACTTTTACATCCCTTATAGCATCTTGTCTTGCATCTAAGTTTGCATCTTTTTTTGTGTGTCTATTATTACATCCACTTTCTCATCCACTTTTATTGTGCTATGATTTGTGCCATATCTTATGCCTATCATTGCAACCCACATTTTCTTCCATATTGCATCCACATTTGCATCCTCTTTTGTGTCCATGTTTGCATCAAATATTGTTTATGTTTTTTGCATCCCATTTTGAATCTACTTTTACATCCACTTTTGATTCGTCCAATTTTGCAACTAATTATGTGTCCACTATTGCACCCATGTTTGGCCCATGTTTACATCCCTTTTTGCATCCAAGTTTTCCTCCTTTTTGCATTCAAGTTTGTGTCTTTTTTTTTACATTCATTGTTGTATCCACATTTGTTTCACCATAATTCATATTAAGTTTTATGCCTACTATTGTTCCCATGTTTTCTTCCACTTTTTCATCCATATTTGAATCCTATTTTGTGTTCAAGTTTGCATAAACTATTGCATCTACTTTTTCATCCACTTTTGTGTCAATTTTTTTGTCTTGTTTTGCATCTACTTATGTTGTGTCCACTCTTCATCCAATTTTACGTCTATTTCTACCCCCATTTTTTTTGTTCACTTTTGCATCCCTTTTCCAACACACATCATATTTTTTTGCATCGATTATATTTCTTATGACATTGAAAATTATGAACAACTGATGACAATGTCAATAATTATAACGATGATGATAATGAAGATGATGACAATGACATGAATTGTGATTGTTATGATAATGACAATGATGATAAAGACGATTGGGGTTACAATGACAATGATGATGATGATGCTAATGACCTTGGCCATTCTTCCCAATTTTAAATGTTGTCATGGTCATAATCATAATAATTATCTTTGGCGTCATCTTCCAAGTCATCATCATCTGATCATCATTATCATTATTTTCATCTTGGTCATAATCAACAACAATAATGACATGAATGATGATTATGATGTTCATGATGAATATGACAACAATTATGATAAAAAATATATTAGTTATGATGATGGGCATGATGACAATTATAATGACGATGATAATGGTAATGATGATGATGATCACCGATCATCTATAAAAAATAAAGTTGTTATTTCTCTTGCATATATCATGTGTCTTAAAAACCCTTTTTGAGCACTCATAACATTTTTTGGGTTGATGATATTTCTTTCGATACCTATAATTATGAACAATTGATGACAATGTCCATAATCATGATGATGATGATGGTGATGACATGAATGGTGATTATGATGATAATGAAATGATGACAATAATGATGACTATGATGGTGTTGATGATGGCGATAATGAAGATGATGACCCTCCCTTTAAACTAGGGAGGTACTCATAATGAGACAAAAAAGTACTCTCAAGTTCAAATATTCATATAAGAAGGGATCTAGATTGATAAGCATCAATGATGATTGACATCATCATAGCCAACATTGTCAAAATAGCAAGGCCTTGACTAACAAGTTTATCTCTCTATTAGATCATAGCACAATGTTGGGAGGCATAAATTTGGACACCACTTCCTCTTTAGGCACTCACCCCACCTGGATGTTCACCAGGTATGTCCTCACATGATCTTTTCCTAATCCACTATCATAATATTTGACACCAGGAAATGTCAATCCTCATGACTATTCTTATCTTGGATTAATGTACTTGACTTATGGCGGTTAGTCCCAGTCAAAGTACAAATTCTCAAAGAATATTGGTCCCAGATGTTTATCCATCCACCATTCTCCCTACTGGGATCTGTACTAGGCTTACGACTGTTAGTCCTGGCCATAGTACATGACACATGGATAATATGGTGTCTACCCTCAATCCCTCTCAATTAGAGAGGAGACATCCACAAGCATAAGATTTTCTCAAGAATACCCATCATTTTCATAGATAATAACATCATTAATTTGTTTTCATCGCATGAAACCTTTATGATTAAGCATTCATAGATTTGTGGAAAAATATTTCCCCTTTTGTCATTTGTGATGAAATAAAATCAAAAAGTGAAAGCCAAAATCATTAAAGATACACTATACTAATTTATCTAAGTCTAAACTCTAAGGTTGAAGTGAAAATTCATTATATCTATGAGTTGTGCCAAACTTATGAAAACCTTATTCCCTAAGTCCTATATATAATAAAAAGAAAAAGAAATAAAATAAGGCCCAATGAATGGTAAGTCATGTATTCACTCCCTCTTTGGAAAATATATGAATATATACACTCATAGTTACACTTGATCACATGTTTGTGATGATTAAATCATGAAGTCCTCTTTTCCCCTTGCATTTTCACTTCATCAATTAAGAACCTAATTGAGGATCTATGGAATGTTTTTTGCCTAAGGGTTTCATGCCTAATCTTGATTTACTTATTTCACACTACTGTCAATTTATGTGACGGAGTGAAATATTTAAGTTTGTGGAGTTATTAGAACAACGTATTAAGTTAGTCACCACACACATAGTATTACATCTCATTGATCCACATGTGTGGGTTGGAGACTCATTGCTTGACAACTTTAATGGAGACTACTTTATGGAATTAATGGTATAGATTACAAAATATATTGTTAAACATTGTGATTCATCCTTTCTTTTCCTTGAGACACTTGATAATATTGAAGTCATTCCCAATTGTAGGTTTTAACCCCATACAGAAACTACCTGCATACAAATTCTAAATCACAGAAAAATAAACAATGCGAGAGCATAACACATAAAACACAAATAAACAGAGATTTCCCACTGGATCCCAAAACCGGGACTACCAGCTTGATTTTCATTATATTCCTTTCAATGTTACAATACATATTTATACATGCCGAAACATCCAATACCATGGACCGAAAACCATCACGTCGAAAACCATGGACCGAAAACCATAGGTAGGTTCGCCCAACCTAATATAAGGTCCCAAAAAAAATTCAAACCCCCCAGACAGGGGGAGCTGCTGTCCCCCCTGTGATCCCCCCGCAGCGCAATCGGCGCAATGAAGGGGGGGCTCCGCCCCCCCTTTAACCCCCCGGT